>JAVSCE010009796.1:0-22220 GCA_032199065.1 Smutsia gigantea
CTTGGTCAGTCTTGGAAGGGTGTATTTTTCTAGGAAGTTATCCATTTCTTCTAGGTTATCCAGTTTGTTAGCATATAGATTTTCATAGTATTCTCTAATAATTCTTTATATTTCTGTGGGGTCCATCATGATTTTCCTTTCTCATTTCTGATTCTGTTTATGTGTGTAGAGTCTCTTTTTCTCTTAATGAGTCTGGCTAGGGGTTTATCTATTTTGTTTATTTTTTCAAAGAACCAGCTCCTGTTTTCATTGATTTTTTCTATTGTTTTACTCTTCTCAATTTTATTTATTTCTTCTCTAATCTTTATTATGTCCCTCCTTCTGGTGACTTTGGGCCTCATTTGTTCTTCTTTTTTCCAATTTCAGTAATTGTGTCTTTTAGACTATTCATTTGGGAATGTTCTTCCTTCTTTAAATAGGCCTGGATTGTCTCTTTCCTCTTAGAACTGCCTTTGCTGCGTCCCACAGAAGTTGTGGCTTTGTGTTGTTGTTGTCATTAGTCTCCATATATTCTTTGATTTCTATTTTGATTGGGTCGTTAACCCATTGGTTAATTAGGAGAGTGTTGTTAAGTCTCCATGTATTTGTGAGCCTTTTTGATTTCTTTCGAAAATTTATTTCTAGTTTTATACCTTGGTGATCTGAGAAGTTGGTTGGTAGGATTTCAATGTTTTTGAAATTACTGAGGTTCTTTTTGTGGCCTAGTATGTGGTCTATTCTGGAAAATGTTCCATGTGCACTTGAGAAGAATGTGTATCCTGTTGCTATTGGGTGTAGAGTTCTGTAGATGTCTTTTAGGTCCATCTGTTCTAGTGTGTTGTTCAGTGCCTCTGTGTCTTTACTTATTTTCTGTCTGGTTGATCTGTCCTTTGGAGTGAGTGGTGTGGTGAAGTCTCCTAAAATGAATGCATTGCTGTCTATTTCCTCCTTTAATTCTGTTAGTATTTGTCTCCTTAATACTTTGGCACTCCTGTGTTGGGTGCATATATATTTATAATGGTTATATCTTCTTGTTGGACTGACCCCTTTATCATTAGGTAATGTCCTTCTTTATCTTTTGCTACTTTCTTCGTTTTGAAGTCTATTTTGTCTGATACAAGTACACAACACCTGCTTTTTTCTCTTTGTTGTTTTGCATGAAATATCTTTCCATCCCTTCACTTTTAGTCTGTGTATATCTTTGGATTTGAGGTGAGTTTCTTGTAGGCAGCATATAGATGGGTCTTGCTTTTTTATCCATTCTGTTACTCTGTGTCTTTTGATTGGTGCATTCAGTCCATTTACATTTAGGGTGATTATTGATAGGTATGTACTTATTGCCATTGCTGGCTTTAGATTCGTGGTTACCAAGGGTTCAAGGATTGCTTCTTTACTGTCTAACAATCTAACTTAACTTTCTTGTTAAGTTATTGTAAACACAGTCTGATGTTTCTTTCTCTCCCTTCTTATTCCTCCTCCTCCATTCTTTCTATACTAGGTGTTTTATTCTTTGCCTTTAGTTAGTATTTGGATGGTCTGCTTTTTTTGCTATGATTTTATTTTCTCTGGTGACATCTTTTTAGCCTTAAGGTGTGCTTCCATTTAGAGCAGTCCATTTAAGATATCCTGTAGTTGTGGTTTATGAGAGGCAAAGTCTCTCAACTTTCGTTTGTCTGGAAATTGTTTAATCCCTCCATCATATTTAAATGATAATCGTGCTGGATACAATATTCTTGGTTCGAGGCCCTTCTGTTTCATAACATTAAATATATCATGCCATTCTCTTCTGGCCTGTAAGGTTTCTGTTGAGAAGTCTGATGATAGTCTGATGGGTTTTCCTTTGTAGGTGATCTTTTTCTCTCTCTAGCTGCCTTTAATACTCTGTCCTTATCTTTGATCTTTGCCATCTTAATTATTATGTGTCTTGGTGTTGTCTTCCTTGTGTCCCTTGTGTTGGGAGATCTATGAGCTTCGGTGGACTGCGAGACTACTTCCTTCCCCAGCGAGGGAAAGTTTTCAGCAATTATTTCTTCAAAGACACTTTCTATCCACTTTTCTCTCTCTTCTTCCTCTGGTACTCCTATAATGCGAATATTGTTCCGTTTGGATTGGTCACACAGTTCTCTTAATATTCTTTCATTCCTAGAAATCCTTTTATCTCTCTCTGCCTCAGCTGCCCTGTATTCCTGTTCTCTGATTTCTATTCCATTAACAGTCTCTTGCATCTCATCCAGTCTGCTGTTAAGCCCATTGATCGCTTGTCTGATTTCTGCATTGTCTTTCCTCACTTCCCTCACTTCCTCCCTCAGCTCTTGCACATTTCTCTGTAGGTCCATCAGCATGGTTATGACTTTTATTCCAAAATTCTAATTTTTACATGAAACTTTAATTTTATCATAGATAGGCATGAAATGCTGTCAGTTGTTTTCCTTGAAAGGATCGGCTAACTTCATCCATTTGGGGGGAAATATCTGCCAAATACTCAAGGCTGAATATCCATAGGGTGTCCTTCTTTCAAGTAAAATATGGCATTTGGTGTATAGCAGAGGTAAAATTTTCCTTTACCTTCTCCAAGTTTCCGGCTGGGACTGACATAAGAAGATGAACGGGAGAAAGGCATGTGAATTTTATTTAGACGTACTTAACAAGAAAAGCCCTCACAAGAAAAACCAACCGAGAGAAGTGACTAGGCCTAAGTGCCGAGGCACCAGGTCAAGCAAGGAATAGCAATTGTGGAAAGGTAACTAAAATATATGGGCAGACCAAAGGAAAGTAAGAGTTCTTTTAATCAGGTCTCTTATAGCATTCTGTCAGATAAGGCACCCCTCTTTCGTGATGAGACTGTTTCTTCCTCCTGGCACAGGGAGGGTGCCTTTCACAAAGGAATTCTGTCTCCTGTTTTTGGAAAGAAAAGGAAGGTCAGAGTGCCCATCTTGCACCTGCTGTTTTCCAAGTACCTTTATCTGAAACTAGTCAATAGGCAGAGTGGCATATTTCAGGGTGGTATGTCCTGAATTCCTTCATTCCCCTCATCGGAAATGTCCCTAGACCTTTTCATACATTAAAAGCTTAGCTGGTATCTCTGGAGAGGAATCTGAGTTAGAAGTTGTGAAGTAAGAGATCTGTAAAAGGGGGAGAAAAACCTAGACCGGAACAAGCAGAAAAGAACAAATCTCAGCACATTGTCCCATAGTTCATGGGACCAGTCTTAGTCCTGGGAGGAGGTCTGTTCAGTTAGACCGTTGTGGCTTGCTTTAGGAGGTGTTGCTTCGGTGGGAGTCAGGCATCACATGGTGTGAGCAATAAAGCATTTCTTTGGAAACAAAAGAGAAACAGGTTAATGATCAGGACAAATTATAAACTCAGTTTTTGAGTTCAGAGGGTAGTTGGCAGAGAGAATTTTTATATGTTGGGCTTGAAGCATCTTTAGGTGGTGCAGTGAGGACGAGCCGTGGCCATCTGATTCGGATTCTGGCTTGCGGTTTGAATGTCTTGACGGCAGTGGGTGACTGGTAATCCAGTGAACTTTAAAGTGATTCATACAGTAGCAGGCACAAAGGCTGTTCAGGCCTGATATGGTACGGCGTGTTGTTTTTTTAAGTTTACATTAAGTCATTCAGCTTTAGTTTGCAGGGCTTTGAGAAAATGACAGTCCTAGTGTTTAGTGATGACAAGTCAGGAAGGGAGAAAAACTGGAAATGTGAATTACTGACACAATGCACAAAATGGCAGGAGCCAGTTTATAAAGAGGAGAAAAGCTCCAAGTCAGTGAACATGGCACCATTTAACAATGCACCAAAATGTGTTAGAGTTTGTATTGAAACTGAATGTTTCTCTCTTCGATCACCTCCACTGTTCTCAAAGTAATCAGAGTAAGACTAACGTAAGTGTAAAAAAAAAGTCTAATCTCATTAAACTTGGTGTAACTATTTACATAAGCATGGGAAGAATAGAGATTGATCATATAGGCTCTTTTTAAGTCTGTTTTGCTGGGACTTTTAATAAGGAATCTCAGACTGGACTTTCAAAAGCCTCTCAGGGTTAAGAAGCCAAGTGAGGTGAGGAAATTGCCATCAGACTTAGCCTGCAATACCTATATATCTGGGTAATTCCTCTTTTTTCAAGGTGCCTAAGATATTCTGAAGTTTCTAGGCCTGGCAGGAATGACCTTTACTCACCTGTAAGACCTGCAGATCCTGTAAGTAAGGTACCACACCAGTATTTTAAGAGGGCTTTGTAAACATTGGCTCCATAACATCAACTTTAGTTCTCTAAATCTGTCTGGTCATATCTGATCTATGTTCATAATCTTCAGATATGACATTAGTGTCAAAGCCTTAGTAATACAGTTGATAGTTTTAATTATGGCCTGTAACAAAGAGAGATTCTTACTGAATTTATTTAAGTAACTATATTGCCATGAAAATGATAATATTCAAGAGTTTTTTTTAATTCTGGAGAGATTAGGTAGGAGAAAAAAGATAAATGTTTTAATTTTGTTGACCAAAGTATAATTTTACCAAATTGTAAGCTATAGAGGTCTTAAGAGAAAAGAGAAAAGGGATTTCTTAAACCTGGAAATCAAAACAATAGGGAACTGGCAATGTTTCAAACAAAAAGTCATAAAATTGTAATCACCCTCATCAGTCCACTCACTCTCATGTCACTGATTTTGTTCTGCTTGATGTTGGGTTAGCAGTTATATGAACCCATCAGTTTTTAAATCAGAGTTCTAGAAATTCTTACCCAGTCCAGTGGTATAATCTTAATTATCAGAAACCTGTAATCCAGAGTCCCTGTCAGAATCGTTTTCAGAAATTTCCTTCAAGATGAAACATTCTTGTGTTTAATTATTGTAAAAGCTTTCAGGGAAGAATCAGAGCAAAACAATACCTGTCTGTGAGTGACAAGACTTAAAATGGCATGATTAAAGAACTAATGAGACTTCACTGAAATGCAGTTAACAAGGACATTTGATTATTTTTGGATGTACAACATTTTAAGGTGATAACTGGAATTTTGACTGATAACATCGTACCAAGACATACCTTACCTGATTTCTGGGAATTTTATACAATTTCTGGTATGCTTGTATTAATAACATATATCCACACAAAAATAACCTAAAGAAGATTTAGTATCATTTTTTATTTGACAATGCTTCCCAATTAATTTAACATTAAATAAACCTAATCACTTTAATCTCTCTCTTTTCATAAGATGAGAGAATGAATTCTCTTAAGATTTTCCAGGGGCCCTCTGGCAAGTCTCAAAGTTGGTTATAGGTCAAAACACTTTATTTAGAATTTTATTTTGGGAAGTTTGTAAAAAATGTCAAAGGTTTGAACACTTGATTAACTAGGATCACAGATTACAGTGAAACAATAGTTACATAGTTAACCAAAGTGACAATAGAAGCTTTTAAAGGTAAATACAGAAAGTTACATAGCTATATAAAAATATCTTAGCTCTTTTAATATTGAGAAGACTGAGTTTTTCTAAGTATTCAACAACCTTATGATAAAGACAACATGAAGCATGGAAATTATTTTGCTAAACATGGAATCTTTGCCTTTTAGGTAAATTACTGAAGGAAGAAAAATATTTTACAATAATACAAGAAAATTTCTCCTTTTAACTCAGAAAGAAAATCAAATTAAGTTTTATATAAGCACACTATTGATATTAAAGCCTCATTAAAATGCTTACAATAAATCTGTCTAATTTTAACCAGCTTGACCACACAAGATTTCTTTCTCTCCCTGTCTCTTTCTCGCTCCCTCTGACTTCCTATACCCATTTATTTTTTTGTTCTTTCTTTTCCACTTTTTCATTTTGAAACAACCCTTAAATACTCTTAACACTCGGACAAAATCACTTTATTTTAACAAAAACACATTTTTCATATATCTCAAGCCTTCTCTTACCACAAATACATCTCATTTCTCTCGCATATTTTGTTTGCAGAGGGTTTTCTACCCTTATTATTTTTAGTAGTCTTATTCATTTATATGGATTATAATTTTTAACTTTTAGCAACCTTAATTTCCAGTGAAAATCAGGAAGTAAGCAATTGTGATCTGTCATATATTAGTATCTTGTAGAGATTAGTAAATTCATGAATACACCATTTCATAATTTCTAGAGACCTATGCTTTCTCATAGTATGATTTTTTTTAATGTAGCAAAGAACACGTTTACTAACAGACCCAAATATTTTTAGTCTTTCTGTTAAAAAAAATTAAGAAGCCAAAGTAGATAAACTTATGTTTAATAATTAACATTTCAGTGCTTTATCTGATTTCAGAATTGATCCAAATATTTATAATGAATATCTATCATTTAACTTAGTATAATAAAGTTTCAAGTTACCAGATTTTGTAAACTATTTTTAAGCAGACATATTAAAAACATAATTATTATTGAAAAGTTTATTTATAAACTTTTACCCCTCTTAGATTTACTTAACTTACTTTTCTTTTTTTATTAAGGTATCATCGATATACAACCTTATGAAGTTCCCACATGAGCAACATTGTGGTTACTACATTCACCCCTATGATCAAGTCCCCCACATACACCCCATTGCAGTCACTGTCCATCAGTGAAGTAAGATGCTATAGAGTCATTACTTGTCTTATCTGTGCTATAGTGCCTTTCCCATTACCCCCCTACATTATGTGTGCTAAATTCATAATGCCCCTTAATGCCCTTCTCCCTCCCTCCCCACCCACTCACACCCCTCCCTTTGGTAACTGCTAGTCCCTTCTTGGAGTCTGTAAGTCTCCTGCTGTTTTGTTCCTTCAGTTTTGCTTTGTTGTTATACTCCACAAATGAGGGAAATCATTTGGTACTTGTCTTTCTCCTCCTGGCTTATTTCACTGAGCATAATACTCTCTAGCTCCATCCGTGTTGCTGCAAATGGTAGGATTTGTTTTCTTCTTATGGCTGAATAATATTACATTGTTTATATGTACCACCTCTTCTTTATCCATTCATCTACTGATGGACACTTAGGTTGCTTCCATATCTTGGCTATTGAAAATAGTGCTGTGATAAACATAGGGGTGCCTATGTCTTTTTCAAACTGGGCTCCTGCCTTCTTAGGGTAAATTCCTAGGAGTGGAATTCCTGGGTCAAATGGTATTTCCATTTTGAGTTTTTTTTGAATAATTTATTTTGGTATCATTAATCTACAATTACATGTGCAATACTATGGTTATTAAACTACGCCTTCATCAGGTCCCCCCCACCAACCCCATTTAAGTCATTGTCCATCAGCGTAGTGAGATGCTATAGAATCACTACTTGTCTTCTCTGAGTTGTACAGCCCTCCCCATGCCCCCCCAACATTACATCTGCTAATCGTAATGCCCCTTTTTCCCTCTTATCCCTTCCTTCCCACCCATTTTCCCCAGTCCCTTTCCCTTTGGTAACTATTAGTCCGTTCTTGGGTTCTGTGAGTCTGCTGCTGTTTTGTTCCTTCAGTTTTTTTTTCTTTGTTCTTATACTCCACATATGAGTGAAATCATTTGATACTTGTCTTTTTCGGCTTGGCTTATTTCACTGAGCATAATACCCTCTAGCTCCATCCATGTTGTTGCAAATGGTAGGATTTGTTTTCTTATGGCTGAATAATATTCCATTGTGTATATGTACCACATCTTCTTTATCCATTCATCTACTGACGGACACTTAGGTTGCTTCCATTTCTTGGCTATTGTAAATAGTGCTGCGATAAACATAGGGGTGCCTATGTCTTTTTCAAACTGGGCTGCTGCATTCTTAGGGTAAATTCCTAGGAGTGGGATTCCTGGGTCAAATGATATTTCTATTTTGAGTTTTCTGAGGAACCTCCATACTGTTTTCCACAATGGATGAACTAATTTGCAGTCCCACCAGCAGTGTAGGAGGGTTCCCCTTTCTCCACATCCTTGCCAACATTTGTTGCTGTTTGTGTTTTGGATGTTGGCCATCCTTACTGGTGTGAGGTGATATCTCATTGTGGTTTTAATTTGCATTTCTCTGATGATTAGTGATGTGGAGCATCTTTTCATGTGCCTGTTGGCTATCTGAATTTCTTCTTTGGTGAAGTGTCTGTTCATGTCCTCTGCCCATTTCTTAATTGGATTATTTGCTTTTTGTTGAGGTGCGTGAGTTCTTTATATATTTTGGATGTCAACCCCTTATTGGATATGTCATTTATGAATATATTCTCCCATACTGTAGGATGTCTTTTTGTTCTACTGATGGTATCCTTTGCTGTACAGAAGCTTTTCAGCTTGATATAGTCCCACTTGTTCATTTTTGCTTTTATTTCCCTTGCCCGGGAGATATGTTCATGAAGAAGTTGCTCATGTTTATGTCCAAGAGATTTGCCTATGTTTTTTTCCAAGACTTTTATGGTTTCATGACTTACATTCAGGTCTTTGATCCATTTTGAGTTTGCTTTTGTGTATGGGGTTAGACAGTAATCCAGTTTCATTCCCTTACATGTAGCAGTCCAGTTTTGCTAACACCAGCTGCTGAAGAGGCTGTCATTTCCCCATTGTATATCCATGGCTCCTTTATCATATATTAATTGACTGTGTATGTTTCGGTTAATCTCTGGATTTTCTATTCTGTTCCAATGGTCTGTGGTTCGGTTCTTGTGACAATACCAAATTGTCTCGATTACTGTAGCTTTGTAGTAGAGCTTGAAGTCTGGGAGCATAATTCCCCCTGTTTTATTCTCCCATCTCAGGATTGCTTTGGCTATTAGGGGTCTTTTGTGGTTCCATATGAATTTTAGAACTATTTGATCCAGTTAATTGAAGAATGCTGTTGGTATTTTGATAGGGATTGCATTGAATCTGTAGATTGCTTTAGGTAGTGTAGCCATTTCGACAATATTTATTCTTCCTACCCAGAGCATGTGATAAATTTCCATTTGTTAGTGTCCTCTTTAATTTCTCTTAGGAGTGTCTTGTAGTTTTCAGGGTATAGGTCTTTCACTTCCTTTGTTAGGTTTATTCCTAGGTATTTTATTCTTTTTGATGCAATTGTGAATGGAATTGTTTTTCTGATTTCTCTTTCTGTTACCTCTTCGTTAGTGTATGGGAAAACAACAGATTTCTGTGTATTAATTTTGTATCCTGCAACTTTGCTGAATTCAGAAATTAGTTCTAGTAGTTTTGGATTGGAGTCTTTAGGGTTTTTTATGTACAATATCATGTCATGTGCAAATAGTGACAATTTGACTTCTTCTTTACCAATCTGGATGCCTTGTATTTCTTTGTTTTGTCTGATAGCCGTGGCTAGGACCTTCAGTACTATGTTGAATAACAGTGGAGAGAGTGGGCATCCCTGTCCTCTTACCGATCTTAGATGAAAAGCTTTCAGCTTCTCACTGTTAAGTATGATGTTGGCTGTCGGTTTGTCATATATGGCCTTTATTATGTTGAGGTACTTGCCGTCTATACCCATTTTGTTGAGAGTTTTAATCAGGAATGGATGCTGAATTTTGTCAAATGCTTTTGCAGCATTTATGGAGATGATCGTGCGGTTTTTGTTCTTTTTGTTGATGTGGTGGATGATGTTGATGGATTTTCAAATGTTGTACCATCCTTTCATCCCTGGGATGAATCCCACTTGATCATGGTGTATGATCCTCTTGATGTATTTTTGAATTCGGTTTGTTAATATTTTGTTGAGCATTTTTTGCATCTACGTTCATCAGGGATATTGGTCTGTAATTTTCTTTTTTGGTGAGGTCTTTGCCCGGTTTTGGTATTAGAGTGATGCTGGCTTCATAGAATGAGTTTGGAAGTATTCCCTCCTCTCCTATTTTTTGGAAAACTTTAAGGAGAATCGGTGTTATTTCTTCTCTATATGTCTGGTAGAATTTAGAGGTGAATCCATCAGGCCCGGAGGTTTTGTTCTTGGGTAGTTTTCTGATTACCGATTCAATTTCGTCGCTGGTGATTGGTCTGTTTAGTTTTTCTGTTTCTTGCTTGGTCAGTCTTGGAAGGTTGTATTTTTCTAAGAAGTTGTCCATTTCTTCTGTGTTTTCCAGCTTGTTAGCATATAGATTCTCATAATATTCTCTTATAATTCTTTGTATTTCTGTGGGGTCCGTCATGATTTTTCCTTTCTCATTTCTGATTCTGTTTATGTGTGTAGATTCTCTTTTTCTCTTAATGAGTCTGGCTAGGGTTTATCTATTTTGTTTATTCTTTCAAAGATCCAGCTCTTGATTTCATTGATTTTTTCTATTGTTTTATTCTTCTCAATTTTATTTATTTCTTCTCTAATCTTTATTATGTCCCTCCTTCTGGTGACTTTGGGCCTCATTTGTTCTTCTTTTTCCAATTTCAGTAATTGTGTCTTTAGACTATTCATTTGGGAATGTTCTTCCTTCTTTAAATAGGCCTGGATTGCAATATACTTTCCTCTTAGAACTGCCTTTGCTGCGTCCCACAGAAGTTGTGGCTTTGGGTTGTTGTTGTCATTAGTCTCCATATATTCTTTGATTTCTATTTTGATTGGGTCGTTAACCCATTGGTTAATTAGGAGAGTGTTGCTACGTCTCCATGTATTTGTGAGCCTTTTTGATTTCTTTCGAAAATTTATTTCTAGTTTTATACCTTGGTGATCTGAGAAGTTGGTTGGTAGGATTTCAATATTTCTGAAATTACTGAGGTTCTTTTTGTGGCCTAGTATGTGGTCTATTCTGGAAAATGTTCCATGTGCACTTGAGAAGAATGTGTATCCCGTTGCTTTTGGGTGTAGAGTTCTGTAGATGTCTGTTAGGTCCATCTGTTCTAGTGTGTTTTTCAGTGCCTCTGTGTCTTTACTTATTTTCTGTCTGGTTGATCTGTCCTTTGGAGTGAGTGGTGTGTTGAAGTCTCCTAAAATGAATGCATTGCTGTCTATTTCCTCCTTTAATTCTGTTAGTATTTGTCTCACATATGCTGGTGCTCCTGTGTTGGGTGCATATATATTTATAATGGTTATATCTTCTTGTTGGACTGACCCCTTTATCATTATGCAATGTCCTTCTTTATCCCTTGCTACTTTCTTCGTTTTGAAGTCTATTCTGTCTGATACAAGTACTGCAAAACCTGCTTTTTTCTCCTTGTTGTTTGCATGAAATATCTTTTTCCATCCCTTCACTTTTAGTCTGTGTATATCTTTGGATTTGAGGTCAGTCTCTTGTAAGCAGCATATAGATGGGTCTTGCTTTTTTATCCATTCTGTTACTCTGTGTCTTTTGATTGGTGCATTCAGTCCATTTACATTTAGGGTGATTATTGATAGATATGTACTTATTGCCATTGCTGGCTTTAGATTCGTGGTTACCAAGGGTTCAAGGGTTGCTTCTTTACTATCTAACAATCTAACTTAACTTTCTTGTTAAGTTATTGTAAACACAGTCTGATGTTTCTTTATTTCTCTCCCTTCTTATTCCTCCTCCTCCATTCTTTATATACTAGGTGTTTTATTCTTTGCCTTTAGTTAGTATTTGGATGGTCTGCTTTCTTTGCTATGATTTTATTTTCTCTGGTGACATCTTTTTAGCCTTAGGTGTGCTTCCATCTAGAGTAGTCCATTTAAGATATCCTGTAGTGGTGGTTTATGAGAGGCAAACTCTCTCAACTTTCGTTTGTCTGGAAATTGTTTAATCCCTCCATCATATTTAAATGATAATCGTGCTGGATACAATATTCTTGGTTCGAGGCCCTTCTGTTTCATAACGTTAAATATATCATGCCATTCTTTTCTGGCCTGTAAGGTTTCTGTTGAGAAGTCTGATGATAGTCTGATGGGTTTTCCTTTGTAGGTGATCTTTTTTCTCTCTCTAGCTGCCCTTAATACCCTGTCTTTATCTTTGATCTTTGCCATCTTAATTATTATGTGTCTTGGTGTTGTCTTCCTTGTGTCCCTTGTGCTGGGAGATCTGCGGGCTTCGGTGGACTGTGAGACTATTTCCTTCTCCAGCCAGGGAAAGTTTTCAGCAATTATTTCTTCAAAGACACTTTCTATCCCTTTTTCTCTCTCTTCTTCCTCTGGTACTCCTATATTGCGAGTATTGTTCCGTTTGGATTGGTCACACAGTTCTCTTAATATTCTTTCATTCCTAGAAATCCTTTTATCTCTCTCTGCCTCAGCTGCCCTGTATTCCTGTTCTCTGATTTCTATTCCATTAACAGTCTCTTGCATCTCATCCAGTCTGCTGTTAAGCCCATTGATCGCTTGTCTGATTTCTGCATTGTCTTTCCTCACTTCCTTCACTTCCTCCCTCAGCTCTTGCACATTTCTCTGAAGGTCCATCAGCATGGTTATGACTTTTATTCTGAATTCTTTTTCAGGAAGACTGTGCATTTCCATCACTTCAGGCTCCCTCTCAGGGGTTGTCTGGTTGATTTTGGTCTGAACCATATTCCTCTGTCTTTTCATGGCTATAGAATTGGTCACTGGTAGTTGCCATGTATGTCAGCTGGGCTCTTTAAGACTTTAAAAAGAGAAAAAAAAAATAAAAAAAGAAAGAAAAGAAAAAACAAAAACATAACAAAAAACAAAACAAAACAAGAAAAACAAAAAAAATGCCCACCGGACGTAGATTCTGTGGGAATGCTGTAGGTGGTGCTATTGCCCCACTATTCCGCAGCGGTGGCTGCGCCGCTCCGCAGGGCCATTTATCGCTCTGGCAGGGGTGGGAATGAATAGGAGGCTGTTGATCTCAGTGAGAAGTGTAAGTATGGCTACGCTTCCTCAGTCGCCAGCTAAGGCATCTGAAACTCCCCAGGACTCCCAGCCTGCTGGGCTGAGTGTGCTGGGGCGATCCGGCTCCTCCGCTGGGCTCCTGTCTCTTTAAGACCGCTGAAGAAAGTGCGCACTTTTTTTTTTCCTTCCCGGGAGCCGGCTGCAAGCACCCTGGCGTGTTCCCCGCTCAGATCCTGCCCCTCTGTCTCTCCAATCTGCGCTGCACTGCGCGATGTGGGTCAGCGCTCCCCGCGCAGATCCCCGGGGCTGGCTACTTCGCGGTGGGTACTTCCACTCCGTCCCGGCTCTGAATCCTCTCCTCCCGCCGGTGCGCTGGGGTGGGGGAGGGCTCGGGTCCCGCCGGGTCGCGGCTCCGTATCTTACCCGCCTCTTGGTGTGCCGAGTCCTCTCGGGTGTCGCTGCACGCTGTGCGCTTTCCTGTGTATTCTCGTCTCTCTTTTAGGAATAGATGTATTTGCTGTGTTTTCGTAGATAAATATAGTGTTGGGAGGAGATTTCTGCCGCCCTGCTCACACCGCCATCTTCCCAGAAGTCCCCTCTTTGCCATTTTAATTATTATGTGTCTTGGTGTTGTCTTCCTTGGGTCCCTTGTGTTGGGAGATCTGTGGGCTTCCATGGTCTGAGAAACTATTTCCTTCCCCAGCTTGGGGAAGTTTTCAGCAATTATTTCTTCAAAGACACTTTCTATCCCTTTTTCTCTCTCTTCTTCTTCTGGTACTCCTATAAAGCGAATATTGTTCCATTTCGATTGGTCAAACAGTTCTCTTAATATTCTTTCATTCCTAGAGATCATTTTATCTCTCTCTGCCTCAGCTTCTCTGTATTCCTGTTCTCTGATTTCTATTCCATTAACAGTCTCTTGCACCTCGTCCAGTCTGCTCTTCAGCCCGTTGATCACTTGTCTCATTTCTGCATTGTTTTTCCTCACTTCCTCCCTTAGCTCTTGCATATTTCTCTGAAATCCATCAGCATGGTTATGACTTTTATTCTGAATTCTTTTTCAGGAAGATTGTTTAAGTCTATCCCATCAAGGCCTCTCTCTGGGGTTGTCTGGGTGATCCTTGTCTGGACCATATTCCTCTGTCTTTTTATGGTGATAGAAGTGGTTGCTGGTAGGTGCCACGTGTGTCAGCTGTGAGAACAAAGTCCCTTCCTGCTTGTTGTTCTCCTTGCCCTTCTCTGGAGCCTGAGCTGGTTTGCCGCACACCAGGAGGCAGTCTCTGGGATAATCCCCGAGCTGCCTGTGTGCAGGATCCCCCTCAGCCTAGCCTATAGCACTGCGGGGGTTTGCAGTCTCGCCGGGTGCGTTCTGCTCCCCATGGTGCCTTCCAGACCTTGTTCCGGGTTCTGTGGCCCTTCCCGGTTAGCTGCGCGCCAGCCGGGAGGAGATTCTGTGTGGTTGCTGTGGGTGGGGCCACGCACAGCTGTTCTGCAGCTGTGGCAGATCCACTGGACCCTTTGTAGCACCGGCTGGGGGGGAACAAATGGCAGGCTGCTGATCTCTGTTGGAGGTTTCGGCGCAGCTGCTTTACCCGGCAGCTGCTTAGGGAGTCCAAAATTCCTCAAGACTCCCAGCCTGCTGGGCTGAGTGCACTGGGACAATTTTGTTCCACTGTTGGGCCCTTGTCTGTTTAAGACTTTTAAAAAAGCACCCGCTTTTCTTTTGTCCTGGGGAGCCAGCTGAGCAGACCTGCTTGCAGTCTCCATCTCGGATCCTGCCCTTCTGTTCTCTAATCTCTGATACACCATGCGATGCCTGTCTGTATTCCTGGTGCAGATCACAAGGGCTGGTTATTTAGCAGGCCTGTGCTTCCACTCCCTCCCCACTCTGATTCTTTTCCTCCTGTCGGTGTGCGGGGGTGGAGGAGTGCTCAGGTCCCACCGGGTCACGGCTTTGTATCTTACCTGCTTCGTGAGGCGCTGAGTTCTCACAGATGTATCTGTAGCCTGGCTGTTGTACTGTATCTTCTGGTCTCTCTTTTAGGAATAGTTGTGTTTGTTGTATTTTCACAAATACATGTTTTTGGGAGGAGATTTCTGCCACCCTGCTCATGCCGCCATCTTCCCAGAAGCCCCAACTTACTTGTTTTTGACAATTATGCTTACTCATGTAAATTTTGTGAGACAGCAAATAGCTTAGGTTATTTTTATTGTTGACAAAAGAGACAAGTATCGAAAATCACAGACAGAAAGAACCTATAAAGTTAAACATATGGTTCTCTCCCATTTAAAAAAAAATTTACTGTCATGTTTGACATACCTCAAGCAATTTACTTTATTATTCATTTTTTATTTTGCCATTATTAATGTACAATTACATGAGCAACATTACGGTTACTAGACTCCTGCTATTTTCAAGTCCCCACCACATACCCCATTACAGTCACTGTCCATTAGAGTAGTAAGATGCTATAGAATCACTACTTGTCTTCTCTGTGTTATACTGCCTTCCCCATATCCCCCCTCCACGGGTACATTATGTGTGCTAATTGTAATAGCCCTTTTCTCCCTTATCCCTCCCTTCCCACCCATCTTCCCCAGTCCCTTTCCCTTTGGTAACTGTTAGTCCATTCTTGGGTTCTGTGAGTCTGCTGCTGTTTTGTTCCTTCAGTTTTTTCTTTGTTCTTATACCTCACAGATGAGTGAAATCATTTGATACTTGTCTTTCTCCTCCTGGCTTATTTCACTGAGCATAATACCCTCTAGCTCCATCCATGTTGTTGCAAATGGTAGGATTTGTTTTCTTCTTATGGCTGAATAATATTCCATTGTGTATATGTACCACATCTTCTTTATCCATTCATCTTCTGATGGACAGTTAGGTTGGTTCCATTTCTTGGTTATTGTAAATAGTGCTGTGATAAACATAGGGGTGCATATGTCTTTTTCAAACTAGGCTCCTGCATTCTTAGGGTAAATTCCTAGGAGTGGAATTCCTGGGTCAAATGGTATTTCTATTTTGAGTTTTCTGAGGAACCTCCACACTGCTTTCCACAATGGTTGAACTAATTTACATTCTCACCAGCAGTATAGGAGGGTTCCCCTTTCTCCACATCCTCACCAACATTTGTTGTTGTTTGTCTTTTGGATCGCAGACATTCTAACTGGTGTGAGGCAATATCTCATTGTGGTTTTAATTTGCATTTCTCTGATGATTAATGATGTGGAGCATCTTTTCATGTGCCTGTTGGTCATCTGAATTTCTTCTGATGGAAGATGAAGTGTCTGTTCAGCTCCTCTGCCCATTTGTTAATTGGCTTATTTGCTTTTTGTTTGTTGAGGTGCATGAGCTCTTTATATAATCTGGCTGTCAACCCCTTATCAGATATGTCATTTATGAATATATTCTCCCATACTGTAAGATGTCTTTTTGTTCTATTAATGGTTTCCTTTGCTGTACAGAAGCTTTTTAGTTTGATATAGTCCCACTTGTTCGTTTTTGCTTTTGTTTCCCTTGCCCGGGGAGATATGTTCATGAAGAAGTTGCTCATATTTATGTCCAAGAGATTTTTGCCTACGTTTTTTTCTAAGAGTTTTATGGTTTCATGACTTACATTCAGGTCTTTGATCCATTTTGAGTTTACTTTTGTGTATGGGGTTGGACAATAATCCAGTTTCACTCTCTTACATGTAGCTCTCCAGTTTTGCCAACACCAGCACATCTGTAGGTGATCCTGTGTTGGGTGCATAGATATTTATAATGGTTATATCTTCTTGTTGGACTGACCCCTTTATCATTATGTAATGTCCTTCTTTGTCTCTTGTGACTTTCTTTCTTTTGAAGTCTATTTTGTTTGATACAAGTACTGCAACTCCTGCTTTTTTCTCCATATTAGTTGCATGAAATATCTTTTTTCATCCCTTTACTTTCAGTCTGTGTATGTCTTTGGGTTTGAAGTGAGTGTCTTGTAGGCAGCATACAGATAGGTCTTGTTTTTTTATCCATTCAGTGACTCTACATCCTTTGATTGGTGCATTCAGACCATTTACATTTAGGGTTATTATTGATAGGTATGTACTTATTGCCATTGCAGGCTTTAGATTTGTAGTTACCAAAGGTACAAGGGTAATTCCCGTACTATCTAACAGTCTAATTTAACTCACTTCATATGCTATTACAAATACAACCTAAAGATTCTTTTTTTTCCCTCCTCCATTCTTTGTATGCTATGAATCATATTCTGTACTCTTTGTCTATCCCTTGGGTGACATCTATTTAGTCTAATGAATACTTCCATCTATAGGAGTCCCTCCAAAATGCACTGTAGAGGTGGTTTGTGGGAGGTATATTCTCTCAGCTTTTGCTTATCTGAAAATTGTTTAATCCCTCCTTCAAATTTAAATGATAACCTTGCCAGGTAGAGTATTCTTGGTTCAAGGCTTTTCCACTTCATTGCATTAAATATTATCATGCCACTCCCTTCTGGCCTGTAAGGTTTCTCTTGAGAAGTCTGATGATAGCCTGATGGGTTTTCCTTTTTATGTGCTCTTTTTTCTCTCTCTAGCTGCTTTTAAAAGTTTGTCTTTATCCTTGATCTTTTCCATTTAAATTATTATATGTCTTGATGTAGTCTTCATTGGGTCCCTTGTGTTGGAAGATCTGTGCATCTCGATGGCTTGAGAGACTATCTCCTTCCCCAGATTGGGAAAGTTTTCAGCAATTACCTCCTCAATGACACTTTCTATCCCTCTTTCTCTCTCTTCTCCTTCTGGTACCCCTATTATGTGAATATTGTTCCGTTTGTATTGGTCACAGAGTTCTCCCAATATTCTTTCATTCTTAGAGATTCTTTTTTCTCTCTGTGCCTCAGTTTCTTTGTATTCCTCTTCTCTAATTTCTATTCCATTTACTATCTCTTCTACTACATCTAATCTGCTTTTAAATCCCTCCATTGTATCTTTCATTTCAGATATGTAATTTCTTAATGATTGAATCCCCGTCTTACATTCGTTCCTGAGTTCTTGAATATTTTTCTGTACCTCCATAAACATATTTATGATTTTTATTTTGAACTCTCAGGAAGATTGGTGAGTTCTGTTTCATTTGGCCCTTTATCTGGGGTTTGTGAGATTTTGGTCTGTACCATGTTCTTTTGACATTTCATATTCCATGTGGTGCCCTCTATTGCCCAGAAGCTCCAGTGTCTGGATCTGCTCAGCCCGTAGAGTGAGGTTGGGGGTTGTAAGGGAGCGGAGCTAGTGCCTAGGGGGAGGAAAGACCTGTTTCCTGACTCCTGTCTGCCCTGCGTATCTCCAGTATCACAGCCAGTGGGCCAAACACACAGGTGTAAGCCTCTGTGCTTGGCATCTCTAGCTATTGTAGGTGAGGCCTCTCTTTGGCTGGCCTGATGCCAGAGCAGTGACTGCCAGTTTGCCAGCAGGTGCTGTCAGGCCAGGAGGAAGGCTCAGCAGGCTGTGTATGACAGTGGGGGGCCTCAGAGCTGAGTAGCCAGCCTGGGGCATGGAGCACCTGAAGCTCCCCAAAGTTCCCAATCTGCTGGGCAGAGCATGCCCAGAAAACCTTGTCCCCCTATCCCTTCTTCCGTGCAGCAAGCTCCGTGCAAACCCTGCACCTTCAGCAGCCCTCTCACTGCTAGGAAGCCTCTCAGACCGCCTGCCTTTCCCTTTTCTCAGAGCGGCTGGGTGTGGATCCTGTCGTCCACAAATGGCCGGAATCTGTCTCTCAAGCACTCTGCCTGTCCCAGCTCCCCATCCTCCAGTGCACCACACAATGTAGATTTCTGCTTGCAAAGCAGATCTCCAGGGCTGGGTGTTCAGCAGTCCCAGGCTTCCACCCCCTCCCCTGCTCTGTTTCTCTTCCTCCCACCAGTCAGCTGGGGTTGGGGAAGGGCTCGGGTCCCACCGGATTAAGGCTTTCGTACGTTACCCTGTTTTGAGAGGTCTGCTCTGTTCGTGAGGTCTGTATGTGGTCTGGTGCAGCCTTCTTTCCTGTTGCTGTTTTAGGGTTAGTTGTATTAACTATTTTCACACTATCTGTGGTTTTGGGAGGAGTTCTCTGTCTCACCTCTCATGCCACCATCTTGAATCTTGACTTTATTGCAATTTACTTTTATTGCACATTTTGTTCTTAGGTTTCATTTATAGTATTATAATCTTAAACATCTTAGTGGAGATAAGATAAATTTGTTGACTTATTTTTTTTGTTCAGGACAATTAAACAGAGCTCTTTTATAAGTTAATTTTAGCAATACTATCCAGTGATAGAAAAACATTACATACATATATAGAAATACATAAACATATAGACAAATGTAGAATCTTGCAGTTGCATTTTATAATCTTAGCCATGAAATAGGTACAATAAACAAAACTCATTAGTCTATGAAAAAATAGTTGGATCCAAATTATATTTCTGGCATATGGAACAAGTTAATGTAAGGGGCTCAGAAGGCTAAAGGATTTTACTAATATTTGTGGAGAAGAGTTAACATTTTTCATTTCCCAGTTTGTTTCCACATGGCCTATTTTTCTTAAATGCAGGACAGTTCTGTGTCCAATGTCCTGACCTTTTACAGTATCAAAAAGTGTCTTCAGGTGAATAAGGAATATTTGGGGATTGGCAAGAAGGATGAGTGGGCTTTGAATTTCTCCTACAGCCACATTTCTGTTTTTGTAAAGACTTGCTTTGAGAAACAACACTGTTTTTAATTTCTCAAAGAACTGGGTCACAGCCTGAATGGGGTGACTTGCCTATCCAATTACATTATCTTGAACGTGCTTCTTTATATCAGGGAGGATATTTGCAACTAAGATGGAAATAAAGATTCCTATGTTCTAGATTTAGAGCTGTGGTTTTGGAATGTTTTAATAAATCATTCCACAAAGGCTTTAGAATGTTTTCTTTCCCCCTGAGAACATAGTACCACTTTAGCTTAGGAAATAAGGCCTTAAAAATAATTCCCTTCAGGCTCCAAATAAGAGGGGAACTTCTAACCATAGAGCTCCTTAAAAAAATTTTTTTTCAAATATCTTATTATCAGGTTCCAGCTGCTACAAACAGTAAATTCTCGTGTCAATATTAAACTCCTTCTTTTTCCCTTAAAACCAAAAGTGTACCTTTTCAAGTGACTCAAAACCAAAACTAATAAGTCTCCTAAAATGACTGAACCATGGATGTAAAAGGCATCTTCAAAGAGGGTATAAAATAGGTAGCCCTCCCAAGATCGAAAGCCATTCCCAAAGACAGCCAAAGAGAGAAAGACTTAGATAACTCCCTGGAGAGTTGGTAACAGTCCATAGGATGCTAGCCACAAACCGAGTGCAGCCCACGTTTCTGCAGGCCATCTCCATATTCTCAGGGCTCTCAGCCTGGCAGTTGGGCCTGGCCTGGCAGCTTGCACACTCCGGCAGACAGAAAGCCAAGCTAAGGTCTCAGTACACAAGATGAGACAAACAGGAAAGCAATAGCTGTCTCTGAGAGGGAAAGGATTATAACCAATCGATACACAAAACCAAATTCACAAGAATCACAACCCAAAGAACTAATTCTTACAAATGGTTTTCTCCTGCCCATCTGAATTTGAAAGGAAGAGACAAGAAGCTTTTCTCTTTCTCTCTTGACCTGGCAGTACAGAGATTGAAGAGACTGACAGTAAGAATTCTTACCTTCTGCTGGTTAGTCAGGTCCCAGGATCTCAGCTGTAGCCCCCAGAATGAGCAGTGTTCCAGCCAATGCTATTTCATCCTTGTCATCAGAAACTACAGAGATGGAAGTTTCTGCTATCTGTTAGGGTTTCCAGCTGCAACTGACATAAGACAAATTAGCAAAAGAAACGCATATGAATTTTATTTACATGTATGTAACAAGAAAAATGAAGTCCCAAAGAGGTGACTAGGCCTAAGTGCTTAGGTCAGAGAAAGAGTAACAATTGTGGAAAGGTAACTAAAAGATATGGGCAGGCTAAAAGGAAGATAGGAGTTATTTTAACAAGGTCTGTTTGTACAAATTTCTCTTGGCCTGACACCTCATCTCTGGTGATAATGTTTCTTTATCCTGGTACCTTTCACACAGGAATTTTATCTCTTGCTTTTAGAAAGAACAAGGATGGTCAGAGTGCCCTTCTTGCATCTGCTGTGTTTCAAGTGCCTTTAACTCAAAATAATCAATATGCCCAAGCAGCATATTTTGTAATGGCATGTCCTGAACTCCTTCGTAAGAAAACAACAGTGAGCAGTTTAGCTCACAACTCAATTGCACAAGTGCTTTTCCTCAAGCCAACCATTGTACCTTATTATGCAGCTGAAGGATTTTAAAGAATATTGCTAATGTATTAAAGAGACAAGAACTCAAGTGTCAGTATTTAATAAAATTAATAATTTTTAGTTTCACCCAGGACTTTTTTTATACTGTTAGTGTGACTGGCCTTGCACTGAAGGATATAATGACTCTGAGTACAATTTGATGCCACTTCCTTGATTTATGCTAAGGACCAGTTTTACCCACTATTGTTTTTGCAGCCTCAATGCAAAGGTCAGCACAAAAAGTCAAATATCAAGAGAACAAGAGGACAAGCCACACACTGGGAAGAAATATTTTGCAAAAGGTATATCTGATAAGGACTGTTATCCAAAATACACAAAAGAATTTAAAAATAAAACAATAATAAGAACAACCTGATTAAAAAATAAGCAAAAGACCTAAACAAGACACCTCACCAAAGAAGATATATTGATGACAAACAAGCATATGAAAAGATGTTCATCACGTGTCACTAGGGAATTGCAAATTGAAACAGTGAGATATCACTACACACCTATTAGAATGGTGAAAATCCAAAACACTGATATCATCAAATGTTGGCAAGGATGTAGAATAACAGAAATTCTCATTTCATTGCTGGTGGGAATGTAAAATGGTACAGCCACTTAGGAAGACAGTTTGATGGTTTCTTACAAAACTGAATAGACTCTTACCATATGATTCAGCAGTTGTGCTCCTTGGTATATACCCAAATGAATTGAGAATTTAGTCTACACAATAACTTGCACAGAGATATATATAGCAGCTTTATTCATAATTGCTAAAACCTGGAAGAAAGCAAGATGTCCTTCAGTAGGTGAATGGATAAACCGTGGCACATCCATACAATGGGATATTATTCAGCACTAATAAGAGAAGAGCTATCAAGCTATGAAAAGACAGAGAGGAAACTTCAATCCGTATTACTAAGTGAAAGAAGCCAATCTGAAAAGGCTGCATTCTGTATAATTCCAACTATGACCTTCTGGAAAAGACAAAACAATGGAGACAGTAAAAAGATCAGAGGTTATCAGGGATGAATAGGTGGAGCACAAAGTTTTAGATCAATGAAACTACTCTGTATGGATACTGTAATGGTGGATGCATGTCATTTTACATTTGTGCAACTCGTAGAATGAACACTAAGAGGGAACCCTAATATAAACTATGCACTCTGGGTGATAATGATATGTTAATGTAGGTTCACCAATTGTAA
>JAVSCE010009797.1:0-150894 GCA_032199065.1 Smutsia gigantea
AAATGTTCTCCTCGAAAAATTGTTAAGTAGTGTAGGGCCAAGAACCCAGCAGCTGTCAGATTCTGGAAGGGGACTCCATCAAATGGGCCAAAGAGGGTTAGCCCAGGTGTTTCTCCTTCCCATGAAGGTACCGTCTTCCCCCTATCTTTGGATTTGTGTTAACTTCTCTATCACTGTCTGTACTGGGCGAGAGTTTTCCCTTGCCATTTCAAAGAGATTCAGGTGTACTCTCTCAGCCCCTTATATATTTGTAAATATTCCCTAAATTCTGAAGCTTCTCAAAGACATGCAGCTGTGGGTGAATTTTAGTAAATAGTTGGAAGTAATCAAGAGAGTCACTGAAAAGTGGGTATGTTTTCCCCTGGTGGAAAAGTTATTGAATGCCTTTTGAGCTAGAAAATTAGCAGTTTTAGAAAAGCAGGAGGGATTTCCTTGACTTCGCTTTGCCCATAAACCAGTCGTTGTATTTGTCTTTCCCTCATAGTAATGAGCAGTGTTTGGTTAAGCAATTTTTTTTACAATTTTGGACTTAAAATGGGGTTTTGCCTGGTGGTGTTCTAGGGAGAGAGGGAAAATGTAAAGAGATACGGAAGGAAGAGCTTCGGGGACGAGAACATAAATCAGACAGAATATATGGGGGGATGATGAGAATAGGTCTTTTCACCCTAAAAAAAAAGTGTCCCCTTTGGAAGAAAAAGCAGTCTGATTATTGGCACCCAAGGCTGCAACCAAGGCAGCTGAGGCCGAGAGGAGCCAAAGGGCAGTTCTTCTTAGTTTAGCAACAGCGAGACAGCCTCTGCCAGAGATTGCTGTAAACACAGAATAAAGATTTCATTGTGGGCTGGTGTGACCAGAATAATTAGACAGTTAATTGTTCATTCCAATCGGGTGGTGTTGCAATTCGCTAGTGCAGAGCAGCGAAAATAAGAGCAAGGGAGAAAAAGAAGAGTAACACATCACTTTTATCTTCACTTGTTTCACCACGATGGTCCTCTGGAAAAAAAAATCCTGGTTCGTCTTCAAAAAGGAAAAAGAAAAGCATATTCATGTCCCCAGGACACTGGGAGTACTGGATATCTGAGATCCACTGCTGCCATTTTCCCCTCCCGGTTCTACATCTGGATATGTAAAGTTCCTCATCTTCTAAAAACAGTAGGGGAAACGGTGGTAGGAATGAATGCATGAGGTAATTCCCGTATTAATGAAGAGGTTTTTGTTAGGTGCAAACCTTAGTGTCAGCTCAATCAAAATATATGCAAATAGCACCAGATTTTTATGCCTCTCCAACATTTTTTCTCACACACATATAAGGTTTAAGAAGTAAATATTCCATTTTTGACATTTAATTATTTTCTATTGTGAAACACACTGCCTAGTGATTAATCTTTCACACTTAATTGAATAAGCTTCTCTCTATTTTCATACTAATTTAGAGACAGAAGAAAACGTATTCTAAGTGCTAAAGGTGAGTTTAAGCAGCTGAGTATCTACGGTTACCAAAGGCAGTAGACTGTGACTTATTGCTATTTACTAAAAGATGGCACTGTCATAAATTCCTTCTGAAATGACTTTTGCAAGTGAAGAAATAAGTAAGGGATAATAGAGAGCATTAAGTACTGTCTGGGGCAGGGGAAAGCAAGAACATGTTATTTATTGGGCTCAAACCCTCCTTGAATCCCGATATTGACATGAAATAGAAGCAAAATTCTCATTATTCAAATTAAAAAGCCACATCTTTAAGTGTCAGTATAAAGTATAATTGTTCTGAGAATAAAAGCACTACGTTATAAAGAAAGCATACTAAATTACATAAGGTCATAAAGTCTCCTAAGAGAAATACTTAGTTTCTCCAAGATATCAGTTGTGTCTCAATTTGTTTAAGAGGCACAAAACTTTCTTTTCTAACCTTTAGTTTCTTTTATCCATCATGAATGGAAAGAGATTGCAAAGGCAAAATACTTACTGAAATGTTAAAAAGCATAAGTAGTACAAAATTATGGAACTATCTAGCTTCCAGAAGACAAAATTCTGCTTTAAAAATGCACTGTCTACAGCAATTAAAAACAGAAAATCATATTGCCACATTAAATTATGGCAACAACCCATTTTAAAGAGAAATTTAGCCTTTTCTCATTTAATTGCTATTCATGGTTTGCTAAATAGTTTTGCAGAATAATCTGCCCATCTCTCACTAACCAGGACTGTCTAGCTAAGAATGAACATTCCACATTACATATGGATTAACTTAACTTTAGAGCCCTAAGAATACTTAACTCCAAGCATTACTCAAGTGAGTGCAAAAGAGAAATGGTCCAATTCCTCTCAAGGTATATGCAATTTTTTTTTAAGTTTAAGGAATTATAAAAGAGAGAACATTTGGTATGGGGACACATCAGTGAATAACTACATAAGAGTAAGGGAAGCTATGAACTGTTAGATCTTATGAAAATACGCAAGGTAAAGTTATAACAATACCATTCATTTCTTCTTTCAAAGTAGTAAAGGGTTGGTGTCAAGTAAAAAATTAAAAAAACATGCAAAGGCAAATGTCCAAGACATGCACACCTTTGTGTGAAATGGTGGCATTTTTGCTATTTATAAGAATGTTTGACAATCTAATAAGAAACTTAGAGTTTACTATGACCACGTTAAGAGTAAAGTTATCTTGGGTAGAAAAGATACTTCTTTAGACTTCTATAGCTCCTAGCCGGAATCTTACATATGGTAGAGTCTCAGTAAATGCGTGCTGGTTTCATTTTTTTATAAAGAAAATTAAAATGATTTAATGGAGTCTCCAAGTTAGAAGAACTTACAATATTTTAAATTAAATTCTTGTATTGCATTTGCTACTTCACATTCTTTCTCTAAACTGGCAAGCAAGACAGACCATGACCAATAGTAATAATTATTGGCAATTCTCTGATGTAGGTATGAGGTGGTAAGAAAGGAGGAAAACCTTTAAAGCCTTCCCCCTGGCCCCTGCTTCTTTTTTTTAGTTTTGCCTAAACATTGAATGGTTTTATGCACATAGAAGTTGTTAAAAAATCACAGTATCTCTTTACAGTGAAGATGGCAATTCACCAAATGGCTATTATTCATAACAAGTCGTCACACAGAGTCCACCCTTGAAGTACTATTAGTCAGACCAATTATCACTAAATGGCCTCATATCCTCTAGATGTATCAACTAATTAAAGGGTAATTAATAACAGTTTCATCCCATGGCAATGGCCACACCTGGCTGTCATAGAAGTTTGTTTGACATACTGGCCAAATAGTCAAGTCCAACATACAACTGCAACTTTATGTTCAAGATCACCTGAAAGGACAGAAACCTACACTGCAATGACTTGTGGCCAATACACTTAGATATATTTGGTCCTGCCCCTGATTTATAACTAAAATAAGCTATGCTAACATTTTACCGAAATCCTTCCATCAGCCTGTGTTGTGTTTTGTTGTGGTTTGGTTTT
Source organism: Smutsia gigantea (assembly GCA_032199065.1). Lineage (NCBI taxonomy): Eukaryota > Metazoa > Chordata > Mammalia > Pholidota > Manidae > Smutsia > Smutsia gigantea. The sequence goes on from JAVSCE010009797.1 coordinate 3,474, forward strand.
GCTTTTCTGGGTTTGACCTTAGCTGAATGAACAAGGTGGTCTTACTGTTTTCCTAAAGAACAGTACATAGTGTAATTTGTTGGCATAATTGGGAGCTAGTAGTCAAGAGAAAACCAGGATAGAATTAGCATGAAGATTCAATTACCCCTTGTTCCCAAAGAGAGTTGTTTACAAGGATTAGAGTTAAGGTTATGGTCAAAATAGCATGGAAAGATGCACAGTGCAGCTTTCTTGTTCTCTAGCTCTACCTTCAGATGGAAACAAATTTGGGGTTCCACTTTCCATAGATAAATTAAAAGTTTATTACATAGTAGCTGATGTAAATGGTTAAACCTTTTAAGTGTGCACCTGAGCATAAGTATTTTAGATGTATTTATAAAAACCTAGTTAAAGCTATTGTATACGCAATATTTTCCAGAAGGAATAATGTACATTTGCTATCATGTTTATGATCAGTTCATTCCATTTTATAAAATCAACATCTTCAAACCCCTTACCAAGGTCTAACAGGTAGCTCGTTTGTAACTCATTAAGACTAATCGATGAATTTACCATAATTTGTTTTTAAAACAGCAGAACTAATTTCACTTAGCAATGTATTTAGAAATTGGCTAAAGGAATTTCACTTATAAGTAATTTCTAAAGGCAACAAAATATGTTTTTATTTGAAAGATTATTAGCATTCTGATCTGAGTATCGAAACGGAAGTGAACACTCCGTCTTTGCATCTAAGATCTTTTTCTATACAAATGTTTTGAATAGACATGTAGAATCACTTATTTACCACATTTTTACAAGGTCTGGGAAAAACCAACCGAACATTACAGCCATCTCTGTACAGCCATCCATGCACACCTAGGCCCAAAGGTGTCCTTATCTTCATTTTCTAATGCAAGGCCCAATATCTCTCTTCTTCAAATACCTTGACTCCCTGCCCCCAAGGCCTCATCTATAGTATGAATCTGCAATGGTGCCACCATCACATCTTTGAAAGAAGCCATCCTTGAGGGCATGTGTCTTGTAAGACTTTTCAGGATATTAAATAAGAATCCAAGTCTGTGCCTACTTTGCACAAACTGACAAAAACTCCCAAGGATGTTTATCTTATAAATAAATATTAAATTACTTTTTGGGGGCTATCCTTAATACCACTACAAACTGTACTTAAAGCAAATAGTACCTAGCAATCAAAGTACATCTTTGTTAACATTATCATTTTTGAAGTGTTAAAATGTTACCTACTTTTACTTCTTAGCCTCTGCTCTCATCTCAGTAATATTGCGTCCATTTATATCAGTCTGAAAATGTGAGGCATACTCATACTTGGAGATAAAATGCTTGACTAGTCATTAAAAAGTTAATCCTTTGGGCAGTTTAGCGTCTCAGTGAAATACTCCAGGCAGCTAAGCACAGAGGCTATCATCCAATTCGTGGGACAGGCAAACATTTGGAGACCAATTGCTGAGGGTTGTTTCTTTAAACACAGGCAAACAACAGATTTCTTCATGATATGGAACTGCTGTCCATTTCTTTGGATATTTCTATAGCGCTTCCTTGTGTCAATTAAAATGGACAGCATTCACAGAGAACGCAGGCAGAAAAATGACCACCACTGACATAGTCCTTGCCTCTGTGCTACTGTGCTTCAGGTGCATGACCTTATCACCTCCTTTGGTGAAGCTAATATTATTATCGTCTTCATTCTGCAGATGCATAAACTAAGGCACAGGGTTAAGTGCTCAGTAAGGGCAGACTTCAAACCAGACTCTCCCAAGTCTGTATTACTAACCATGCAGTTACAGTGCCTGCCCTACAGCAAGGTTTCTTACCCTCCCCAATGCTGACATTTGGGGGCAGATAAGCCTTAATTCTTTTTTTTTAATGTAATTTATTTTATTATAATTAATCTACAGTTACATGTGCAATATTACGGTTATTAAACTACCCCTTCATCAGGTCCCCCCCACCAACCCCATTACAGTCACTGTCCATCAGCGTAGTGAGATGCTATAGAATCACTACTTGTCTTCTCTGAGTTGTACTGCCCTCCCCGTGCCCCCCCAACATTACATCTGCTAATCGTAATGCCCCTTTTTCCCTCTTATCCCTCCCTTTCCGCCCATTTTCCCCAGTCCCTTTCCCTTTGGTAACTATTAGTCCGTTCTTGGGTTCTGTGAGTCTGCTGCTGTTTTGTTCCTTCAGTATTTTTCTTTGTTCTTATACTCCACATATGAGTGAAATCATTTGATACTTGTCTTTTTCGGCTTGGCTTATTTCACTGAGCATAATACCCTCTAGCTCCATCCATGTTGTTGCAAATGGTAGGATTTGTTTTCTTCTTATGGCTGAATAATATTCCATTGTGTATATGTACCACCTCTTCTTTATCCATTCATCTACTGATGGACACTTAGGTTGCTTCCATTTCTTGGCTATTGTAAATAGTGCTGCAATAAACATAGGGGTGCATCTGTCCTTTTCAAATTGGGCTGCTGCATTCTTAGGGTAAATTCCTAGGAGTGGAATTCCTGGGTCAAATGGTATTTCTATTTTGAATTTTTTGAGGAACCTCCATACTGCTTTCCACAATGGTTGAACTAATTTGCATTCCCAACAGCAGTGTAGGAGGGTTCCCTTTTCTCCACATCCTCGCCAACATTTGTTGTTGTTTGTGTTTTGGATGTTGGCCATCCTCACTGGTGTGAGGTGATATCTCATTGTGATTTTAATCTGCATTTCTCTGATGATTAGCGATGTGGAGCATCTTTTCATGTGCCTGTTGGCCATCTGAATTTCTTCTTTGGAGAAGTGTCTATTCATGTCCTCTGCCCATTTCTTAATTGGATTATTTGCTTTCTGTTTGTTAAGGTGCATGAGTTCTTTATATATTTTGGATGTCAACCCTTTATCAGATACGTTTTTTATGAATATATTCTCCCATACTGTAGGATGTCTTTTTGTTCTACTGATGGTGTCCTTTGCTGTACAGAAGCTTTTCAGCTTGATATAGTCCCACTTGTTCATTTTTGCTTTTGTTTCCCTTGCCCGGGAGATATGTTCATGAAGGAGTTGCTCATGTTTATGTCCAAGAGATTTTTGCCTATGTTTTTTTCTAAGAGTTTTATGGTTTCATGACTTACATTCAGGTCTTTGATCCACCTTGAGTTTACCTTTGTGTAGGGGCTAGACAGTAGTCCAGTTTCATTCTCTTACATGTAGCTGTCCATTTTTTCCAACACCAGCTGCTGAAGAGGCTGTCATCTCCCCATTGTATGTCCAAGGCACTTTTATCAAATATTAATTGACTGTATATGTTTGGGTTAATGTTTGATTTTCTATTCTGTTCCACTGGTCTGTGGGTCTGTTTTTGTGCCAATACCAAATTGTCTTGATTACTGTGGCTTTGTAGTAGAGCTTGAAGTCAGGGAGTGTAATTCCCCCTGTTTTATTCCTCCTTCTCAGGATTGATTTGGCTATTCTGGGTCTTTTGTGGTTCCATATGAATTTTAGAATTATTTGTTCACGTTCATTGAAGAAAGCTGTTGGTAGTTTGATAGGGATTGCATTGAATCTGTAGATTGCTTTAGGTAGTATAGCCATTTTGACAATATTGATTCTTCCTAGCCAAGAGCATGGGATGCATTTCCATTTGTTAGTGTCCTCTTTAATTTCTCTTAGGAGTGTCTTGTAGTTTCCAGAGTACAGGTCTTTCACTTCCTTCGTTAGGTTTATTCCTAGGTATTTTATTCTTTTTGATGCAATTGTGAATGGAATTGTTTTTCTGATTTCTCTTTCTGTTAGTTCATCATTAGTGTATAGGAAAGCAACAGATTTCTGTGTGTTAATTTTGTATCCTGCAACTTTGCTGAATTCAGATATTAGTTCTAGTAGTTTTGGAATGGAATCTTTAGGGTTTTTTATGTACAGTATCATGTCATCTGCAAATAGTGACAATTTAACTTCTTCTTTACCAATCTGGATGCCTTGTATGTCTTTGTTTTGTCTGATTGCTGTGGCTAGGACCTCCAGTACTATGTTGAATAACAGTGGAGAGAGTGGGCATCCCTGTCTTGTTCCCGATCTTAGATGAAAAGCTTTCAGCGTCTCGCCGTTAAGTATGATGTTAGCTGTGGGTTTGTCATATATAGCCTTTATGATGTTGAGGTACTTGCCGTCTATACCCATTTTGTTGAGAGTTTTAATCAGGAATGGATGCTGAATTTTGTCAAATGCTTTTTCAGCATCTATGGAGATGATCATGTGGTTTTTGTTCTTCTTTTTGTTGATGTGGTGGATGATGTTGATGGATTTTCGAATGTTGTACCATCCTTGCATCCCTGGGATGAATCCCACTTGATCATGGTGTATGATCCTCTTGATGTATTTTTGAATTCGGTTTGCTAATATTTTGTTGAGTATTTTTGCATCTACGTTCATCAGGGATATTGGTCTGTAATTTTCTTTTTTGGTGAGGTCTTTGCCCGGTTTTGGTATTAGAGTGATGCTGGCTTCATAGAATGAGTTTGGAAGTATTCCCTCCTCTTCTATTTTTTGGAAAACTTTAAGGAGAATCGGTGTTATTTCTTCTCTATATGTCTGGTAGAATTCAGAGGTGAATCCATCAGGCCCGGGGCTTTGTTCTTGGGTAGTTTTTTGATTACCAATTCGATTTCGTCACTGGTGATTGGTCTGTTTAGTTTTTCTGTTTCTTGCTTGGTCAGTCTTGGAAGGTTGTATTTTTCTAAGAAGTTGTCCATTTCTTCTATGTTTTCCAGCTTGTTAGCATATAGATTCTCATAATATTCTCTTATGTTTCTTTGTATTTCTGTGGGGTCCGTCGTGATTTTTCCTTTCTCATTTCTGATTGTGTTTATGTGTGTAGATTCTCTTTTCCTCTTAATGAGTCTGGCTAGGGGTTTATCTATTTTGTTTATTTTTTCAAAGAACCAGCTCTTGGTTTTATTGATTTTTTCTATTGTTTTATTCTTCTCAATTTTATTTATTTCTTCTCTAATCTTTATTATGTCCCTCCTTCTGGTGACTTTGGGCCTCATTTGTTCTTCTTTTTCCAATTTCAGTAATTGTGTCTTTAGACTATTCATTTGGGAATGTTCTTCCTTCTTTAAATAGGCCTGGATTGCAATATACTTTCCTCTTAGAACTGCCTTTGCTGCGTCCCACAGAAGTTGTGGCTTTGTGTTGTTGTTGTCATTAGTCTCCATATATTCTTTGATTTCTGTTTTGATTTGGTCGTTAACCCATTGATTAATTAGGAGAGTGTTGTTAAGTCTCCATGTATTTGTGAGCCTTTTTGATTTCTTTCTAAAATTTATTTCTAGTTTTATACCTTGGTGATCTGAGAAGTTGGTTGGTAGGATTTCAATATTTTTGAAATTACTGAGGTTCTTTTTGTGGCCTAGTATGTGGTCTATTCTGGAAAATGTTCCATGTGCACTTGAGAAGAATGTGTATCCTGTTGCTTTTGGGTGTAGAGTTCTGTAGATGTCTTTTAGGTCCATCTGTTCTAGTGTGTTGTTCAGTGCCTCTGTGTCTTTACTTATTTTCTGTCTGGTTGATCTGTCCTCTGGAGTGAGTGGTGTGTTGAAGTCTCTAAGATGAATGCATTGCTGTCTATTTCCTCCTTTAATTCTGTTAGTATTTGTCTCACATATGCTGGCGCTCCTGTGTTGGGTGCATATATATTTATAATGGTTATATCTTCTTGTTGGACTGACCCCTTTATCATTATGTAATGTCCTTCTTTATCTTTTGCTACTTTCTTCGTTTTGAAGTCTATTTTGTCTGATACAAGGACTGCAACACCTGCTTTTTTCTCTTTGTTGTTTGCATGAAATATCTTTTTCCATTCCTTCACTTTTAGTCTGTGTATATCTTTGGATTTGAGGTGAGTTTCTTGTAGGCAGCATATAGATGGGTCTTGCTTTTTTATCCATTCTGTTACTCTGTGTCTTTTGATTGGTGCATTCAGGCCATTTACATTTAGGGTGATTATTGATAGGTATGTACTTATTGCCATTGCTGGCTTTAGATTCGTGGTTACCAAGGGTTCAGGGGTTGCTTCTTTACTATCTAACAATCTAACTTAACTTTCTTGTTAAGTTATTGTAAACACAGTCTGATGTTTCTTTATTTCTCTCCTTCTTATTCCTCCTCCTCCATTCTTTCTATACTAGGTGTTTTATTCTTTGCCTTTAGTTAGTATTTGGATGGTCTGCTTTCTTTGCTATGATTTTATTTTCTCTGGTGACATCTTTTCAGCCTTAGGTGTGCTTCTATCTAGAGCAGTCCATTTAAGATATCCTGTAGTGGTGGTTTATGAGAGGCAACCTCTCTCAACTTTCGTTTGTCTGTAAATTGTTTAATCCCTCCATCATATTTAAATGATAATTGTGCTGGATACAATATTCTTGGTTTGAGGCCCTTCTGTTTCATAACGTTCAATATATCATGCCATTCTCTTCTGGCCTGTAAGGTTTCTGTTGAGAAGTCTGATGATAGTCTGATGGGTTTTCCTTTGTAGGTGATCTTTTTTCTCTCTCTAGCTGCCTTTAATACCCTGTCTTATCTTTGATCTTTGCCATCTTAATTATTATGTGTCTTGGTGTTGTCTTCCTTGGGTCCCTTGTGTTGGGAGATCTATGAGCTTCGGTGGACTGCGAGACTACTTCCTTCCCCAGCGACGGAAAGTTTTCAGCAATTATTTCTTCAAAGACACTTTCTATCCCTTTTTCTCTCTCTTCTTCCTCTGGTACTCCTATAATGCGAATATTGTTCCGTTTGGATTGGTCACACAGTTCTCTTAATATTCTTTCATTCCTAGAAATCCTTTTATCTCTCTCTGCCTCAGCTGCTCTGTACTCCTGTTCTCTGTTTTCTATTCCATTAACAGTCTCTTGCATCTCATCCATTCTGCTCTTAAGCCTGTTGATCGCTTGTCTGATTTCTGCGTTGTGTTTCCTCAGTTCCCTCACTTCCTCCCTCAGCTCTTGCACATTTCTCTGTAGGTCCATCAGCATGGTTATGACTTTTATTCTGAATTCTTTTTCTGGAAGACTGTGCATTTCCATCCCTTCAGACTCCCTCTCTGGGGTTGTCTGGTTGATTTTGGTCTGAACCATATTCCTCAGTCTTTTCATGGCTATAGAATTGGTCACTGATAGTTGCCACGTATGTTAGCTGGGCTCTTTAAGACTTTAAAAAGAGAAGAAAAAAAGAAAGAGAAGAAAAAAAGGAAAAAAAGAAGAAAGAAAGAAAGAAAAAAAAGAAAAAAGAAAGAAAAGAAAAAACAAAAACAAAACAAAAAACAAAACAAAACAACAACAAAAAAAATGCCCGCCGGACGTAGATTCTGTGGGAATGCTGTAGGTGGCGCTATTGCCCCACTATTCCACAGCTGTGACTGTGCCGCTCCGCAGGGCCCTTTATCGCTCTGGCAGGGGTGGGAACGAGTAGGAGGCTGTTGATCTCAGTGAGAAGTGTTAAGTATGGCTACGCTTCCTCAGTCGCCAGCTAAGGCGTCTGAAACTCCCCCGGACTCCCAGCCTGCTGGGCTGAGTGTGCTGGGGCGATCCGGCTCCTCCGCTGGGCTCCTGTCTCTTTAGACCGGGGAAGAAAGCGCACACTTTTTTTTTTCCCCTTCCCAGGAGTCGGCTGCAAGCCCCCTGGCGCTTCCCCGCTCAGATCCTGCCCCTCTGTCTCTCCAATCTCCGCTGCACTGCGCAATGTGGGTCAGCGCTCCCCGCGCAGATCCCCGGGGCTGGCTACTTCGCGGGGTGCACTTCCACTCCCTCCCGGCTCTGAATCCTCTCCTCCCGCCGGTGCGCTGGGGTGGGGGAGGGCTCGGGTCCCGCCGGGTCGCGGCTCCGTATCTTACCCGCCTCTTGGGGTGCCGAGTCCTCTCGGGTGTAGCTGCACGCTGTGCGCTTTCCTGTGTATTCTCGTCTCTCTTTTAGGAATATGTGTATTTGCTGTGTTTTCGTAGATAAATATAGTGTTGGGAGGAGATTTCTGCCGCCCTGCTCACACCGCCATCTTCCCGGCAGTCCTTCTCCTTAATTCTTTATTGGAAGGGTGAGAAAAGAGCTTCCCCGTGCAATGTAGGATGTTCAGCTGCATGCCTGGTCACTACCCGCTAGATCCCAGTAGCCCCCTTTCTCCAGTATGAACACCATAAACATCTCCAGACACTGTCAATGTCACCTGGCAAGCAAAATCACCCCTGATCAAGAACCACTGCCACAGAGCAAAGGCCAACATCCACGCACTGCTTATCAAAGCATACATTTTCAATGTAAGCGTAGGTCATCCATTTTCCAAATAAAGGTAATTCTCATAATTATGTTGGCCATATTATAGATGATTTCTAAAAAAAAAATTAGATAAAACACTAAAAGAAAAAATTAAGACAACATGCTTTCACTAATATCTTTTCTAGTAAACTCATTTCCTTGGAGCCCAAACAGGGTGATCAAGAGATTACTGTGATCATATCTTTGTTCCAACAAAGACTGGTACAATGGTTGAAAAATTTTTTAACTACAGTGCCCCAAAATGCCAATTAATATTCCAGAGTCCAAGAGGCCAGAACAGGAACTCTCCTGTTCATCTTTACATCTCCTGAACCCAGCACATGCCCAGCACACAGTCATACTCAATAAATAGTTTTTTAACAAATGAATGAAATTATGGTTAACTTCGTATAGGTTGTGAATGCTCTATTGTAGGCCTCTGTTTGGACCTGACATGCACCACATTTTTGCTTTAACTGGTGGCATGGATGTACACACGACAGTATGCCAATCATATTTGTAAGTTAATGAAGCCAGAAGGATAAATAACACATTAGATGGAGAAGTAGGATGAAAGGCTGATAGGATGGGCGAAATCTAACAAGATGAAATTTAACGTGAACAAATGCCAGTGAAGAAAACATACCACGTGGAGGTGGAGTGGTGTGCCCAAGGCCTTTCTCAGCTAAGGGAAGGCCGAGTTGAGACTCAGACTTGGGCTTCTTGATACCAACTCTTTCCTGGTTTTGCTTTGTGTTGGTCAGGACACACCTGAGATGTCCTGTTCTGGTCTACTCTTCACAGTCTACCTCAGTCATGTCTAGAAAATAGCCAGTGGCCTACCAGGGCTCAAAAACATGACTTTCAACAAGAGAAACTGCTGAAGGCTTCAAAAATGACAGACATGATATAGAAAAGACTTAGAGGGACCATAATAGTCATCTTCAAGGATCTGGAATATCTTCACATAAAACAGAAATTAAATTTGTTCCGCATTTCCATGGAGACCTGAACCAGGACCCCTGAATGGAAACTACAAGAAGCAAATTTGATCTGAGTATAATGATGAGCCTCCTAATGATGAACTGTCCTACTCTGGAGCAGCCTCCCCTGGGGAGTAGCGAGCTCCCAGTCCTCAGAGGGAAACGTGCAGATGACTGGCCTAGGGGAATCTTTGCACAAACAAATGGGAGTATGCACCTGATATTCTCCAAGATGTTTCCTCACCCTCGTGTATAGGAGCACTTTCTTATAGGCAATTCCTGACCTTGTAGCTACTCTCAGCAATTCTGTAAGTAAAACCAAGATTTATGTTTTCTTTAATCCACATATTCAGAGTCATAGGGGTAAATGCACTATGCAGGAGACAGAATCTTACCATGCGCTTTATAGAATAAGAATCACTTCCTAAGGTGCCAAGCGCCGAGTAAGGCACATCACCAGCATTATCCCAGCTATTCCTGATAAGTACCCTATGAAGCAGAAACTAGTATCATCACCATGTTGTAAATGAGGAACCTGCATCACAGAGAAGTTAAGCAACTTGTCCAAGATCACACAGCTAGTAATTCCAGCCTTATTACTATAACTCGAGTCAGTCCAATGTCACAAAGTCTGTTTTATAACCACTACATCACATCACCTCATCCTTTATAAGAAGGGATACACTATTTTGTTTGAAATTCTGGCAATTTCTAGAGTTTGAGACATACGGCTGTTTAAATGCAAATACCTAGAACATCTTCCAAAGACTAAAGTACATCATTTAAAAATTTATTTGCTGTCTTATCTGTAATATTATCCACTTCAAATAGTGCAAATTGCTAAGAGTCGACTTTAAGTAAATGAACAAAATAGGGTTGGGTTTTTTTGTTTTGTTTTTTTTAATGTCTATAGGAGAAAGATTGGTAATGGCATTTTGGACACTATTCTGTAAATTAGAGAATTAGAACTCAGGCCTCCAGGCTAACAGTAATAGTGTAAAAACAAGACTGATCACTTTCATTTCCACAAATTTAGTAAATTCTAGTGGTCACATTTTTGAGACAATGATATCATTAGAGATTGTACTGTCTTCTGATCATGATTATCCTGTTGAATTATCTTCTGTTTTATGATTATCTTGTTGGGTATTTCATAAAACCAAACGAATTTTTAAAACTATTTTCTCTGCCTTCATTATTCCAGTGCCAAAAAGACAAAGATCTGAGCCATTCTGCCAGAGAGCACTGGATCCAGCCTCCTTGTAACTCTGATGTAGTGGAAGATAACTTCAACTTTGCCCATTAAATCTGTTGACTTCCTGTTCTTCATCAGTGCTCTTTCATGCTCACTGCAGACAGTAATTAGCCCAAAACATAAACACAGTTCAGCATTTGCTTTCTAAACTTACCGCTGCCCTAGTGCACACATGCACTTCAATGCTTATTGAAGTCCATAATTCTATGTTTATCATTCTTGCAAAGCATCAAGGTAGTGGTGGGAGGCCTCCCAAGTACTTATCCTGGGACTTACAATGGCATCTGCGCAGCTCTCTGCAGGGTGGCCGTTCTGTCAAAAGGCAGGAGGCTTAGCTGGGCCCTATGGATCTCAGAGTTCTTCCTCTGCTGATGACCGGGGTCATCTGCTAGTGAAATAGTCTCGTGGTGTATGTTCACAGCCCACCCAGGCACATGTCTAAAATAGCTGAGCCTCTTATCATAACATTTACTCATCGAGGGATCATTCCACCTTGTCAGATGGTGGCTGGAAGAACATTTAAATGACTTTGTGAAGTGGAATGGAGATTTACTGCACTGATGTTTTATTCACAGATTTCCCCTAGTTTTTACATTATTCCGTAGGGGGAGACTTTTTTTATAAAGAGTATTTTTGATATGCTTTATGGTGAGAAATATTCTAAATCGAGAACCAAGATGTATCCTAACTGAACATGAGTCATAGGAAGCATCTCTACCATTTGAAGAAGTATGGAGCATAGAGAGAGAAAACATGAAGGCATGCCGTCCATCAGACACAAACTACCCAGAATGTAGGATCAGATAGGTTATTCATGGGAGTCCGAGAGAGTAAACTAGGAAGTAACCTGAGAAGGAAACGTCCTATAAATGTTGAGGAATGCTGCAGCCAAGTGGTGCTGCCAGTACCTTAGCCCTGGACGTCCAAGCTCCTTGAGTCAATGCATGTCAAAGCCATATGACATCAATCTCTACCTTCATTCATAATTCTGAAAAGTGTAGCTGGCCTTAAGTCATGGTACCTTTAGAAGTTACTGGCAAGGGGATCTGAAAAATTGGGGCAGGAGTGAATGAGATATAAAGGAGAAAAAAGAGTGACCTCTAAGGCCAGGCTTTATTCATCATAAGGGAAGGGAGGAAATGCATCAGTATTAGGAGTTTGTTTCATGATGCTATCCCACCTACAAGTGAAAGAGATCTGCTACCGTCCCTTCCCCTTCCCAACCCCACCTTATTAATGTCCTGTGGAAGATACTAAAGCTAACTCTTGCACCTTTGAGATAAAAGGAAAATTTTTTATACATTTGGTGCTGGGTAAAAGAAATATTTAAACCACATTGAAGGCATCAAAAAGAAGTAACTGCAGTGACAAGTCACAGCCATATTGAACAATAAACAATTTATGGAAGAAGCCCAGGGAAAAAAAAATTGAAAGGCATAGCTTCTGACAAGTATTCTTTATTTATGAGTATAAGTAGGATTTTTCAAGGGACACAGAAATACTAAAATAAAATGCAGGTTTGACACACACTTTTCTCTTTGAGACTTGGCAAAAAAAGGGCAGTCTAGGTAGATATGAAGTTAATTCCATAGTTTAATTCAATGCTCATTATCTACACTAATTGAGAGAATGGAAGTCAGAATCATGTGAAGTTGTAAATTATGCAATATCATTTATATAGTTGACTAAGGAAGTGTTTTGGGCCTTTGACTCGAATACAGGTAAGCCCAGGGATCTAGCAGTTCAATTTTTAAAAAGATAAGCAAGTCTCAGAAGACAGTTCACATGCCCAAACTTGAAAATTTCTCATTTCCCTCCTCTCCTAGCTCTGCAACTCCCTCCCCGTCCTGCGGGGCTGGCGGGCCATACTCACCAGAGCAGAGCTGGGCTTGCTTTCTGCCGGGTACACCAGATAACTTAATGGTTCATCAGCTGTACTCTTGTCCTTGTTCTTTGCTCCCTTAGAGCGCTGTGATTTTATGAAAGGATGGGTCAGACAGCAAGAAACGGCAGGAGGTGCTGAGAAAGTTAACCCAGGAAATTTTTGTCCCTGTCACACAATCCCAGGTCTAACAGACCCAAGACTGTTTGCCAATAACAAAAACATGTAAACAAAAATACCATCTCTCTTAAACATTTCTCTGGTCTCGGTGCAAATTGGAATATGAATTCACAAGGATTCTATGCAGGCAAAGTGAATAGCTGTCGACAAAGCTATAATTAAGGAGATGTGATGCTGTCAATAAACTCGAAATAATGATTTTCCTTAGAGCAGCCACATTATGTCTTACCTCTTCTCTACCCTTTCCTACATGGCCTGCCTCCAGAATAATCCAGAGTTTTCCCAATATAATTTAGGAGTGGAAAATCCCTATGTAGCTCTTTAGAGACTGAGAAATTCCCAGACACACTCTCTTCCTTTTGAGATGAACATGTCCTAATGTTTTTTTTCTAACGTTTATGAGATATTTTTGGCCAATTATTTTCAACTGGCTTCCCTCCAGTGTTCTATGTATTTAAAGACCCTAATATAGCTTCAGTGATTGGTGACTATAGGAATAAAAATACTTCCTGGGTGAATGAGCCTGGCCTTTGCAAAAGGGTTCCACATGCCCTATTTCATGAGTTCACAGCCATGTGCGTACAACCCTTCATCTGGCTACAATTGATTTCATATTATTTCTTTGATCTACTGGGACATTTTTAAGTCTCAACAAATGGCTTATAAATGAAAGCATAGGTTTTCCATGCCAAAAAAGTCCTTTCCTTATTCTTCCATTCTCAGGAACTGTTTCTGCCACAGCCTTGGTCATGTTATCCTCACTTCTTGAGGAAACCATGTCTCTTTGGAACTTTTTCCTAATCCTTTTTCCCATAAGATAACTCAAAACTGCTTCCTGAATGAGGCCTCACATGATTAGTCATAGATTTCTCTGGCTCATCCCAAGACTCCCTGTACTAAACTATATTTGTGCACCATATTTGCTGGCGCTTTCACCAGTGATGGGGTTGTCTCAGGTGTGTATCTTCTCTCCCCCGAACTGAGTCATAACTTCTTCAAAGCAAAGACAGGATGTGCCCCTTTTCTCGGCACAGAGTTCCCCACTTGGAATGGTGGGGCTCACTGACACCACTGGCTGGTGTGACGCCCCTAAACATTCTGCTGTGTCAGCCTGACGGGATGTTCTACGTCCAGAGTCTCAGTCAGCTCACCGTCAGATACATGCAGCCACAGAAAGGTGGGGACTCCAGGCCTGGTACTGTCGTTTCAGGAAGAGGGGGGCTGCAGGGGTGGAAGGGCAGCTGCACAAGAGCACAACTAGGGCTGAGAAAAGAAAGGGAAGTGAGGAAGGGTGCGGAGTAGGAGCAACAAAGCAGAATTGAGTGGAAAAGGGAAAAAGTGTTCAGCTTTTAAAAAAATGTGAATAACTGCATTTGATGTTTGTTCCCTGGAATCTCGGTGTACCTTTGTGAGGTGCTGGAGACGTTTATTTTTAAACTGCACCTAGGCTGTGCTTTAAAGGTTTAAGATTGCTGGGGTTGAAATGTACAGTCTTTAGGAGTGGCTGAAACACAGGAATTACCAGAACAACCAACCACTGTTAGTGTCTCCCTCTCTGAATTCCAGGTACCAGGTGGCATTTTGGCAAATCTGTTCTCTGTGCCCCACCAGCTAAAAATCTTCTGTTTGACTTTCACCATCTGCCTCCTCCTAGCAAATTCAACCCAAATCCAAAATGAACAGGTGGATTTCGGTCCTGGAAGCTGGCACGTGCCCAAGGAAAACCTAGAGAAATTCATTAACTATTAGCCGTTTGAAATATTCGTTTGCAAGTTGAACCTAAACCACTGTTGTTATCTGAATATGGCTTCCCAGGTTGAAATGTATGAATGTGTGACATCCAGGAAAAAGGATAATTTAGAAGGAATTTCAAATTCTTAATGTTTCCTATGGATTCCATAATGATTCGTTCTTGTTCCTGCCGTGTAAAGAAGTATGCCCTGTTCACTGTTGTTAGCACGCACTTTTCAGAGATTCACTCCTACACAGTATAGTGACAATTATTTTTCCATGAATATCTACAGATTCAGCACCTAGAGGTCCTGCACTGAGAATCAGAACATGTTCATTCCAGGCATATCTCTCCAAACTCAGTGTAAAAACCAAATGCAGCAAATTAAACCAAAGTGCTGTATCAATTAAATTGCCACGTGCATGTGATAAAAGAAGGGAAAACTATCAAAATGGGATGTTTTGGTTAACCTCACATTGTAGCTCACCACAGTGTAGTTTGGTATATGTATCTCCACAAACTAACATGAGTTGAAGATTTAAGTGGATAACTAGACAATTAGGGCAATGATAGTATATCAGTCTACTAGGGCTGCCATAAAAACAATAGCATGGACAGTGTGGCTAAAACAACAGAAATTAATTTTCACATAGTTCCGGAGATTGGAGGTCCAAGAGCAAGGTGCCAGCAGGGGGTATTTAGGGAGAGTTCTCCCCTTGGGTGGAGATGGCTGCCTTCTCACTGTGCACATGTGATCTCTTTGCGTATGTGTGGGGAGAAAGACCGAAATGAGAAAGAGAGAAAAGGAGAGAGAGGGACAGAAGAGACAGAAAGAGGTCTGGTGTCTCTTCTTATAAGGACACTAACCCTATCAGATCAGACCCCACCCTTATGGGCCTCATTCAACCTTAATTACATCCTTATTCGAATATAATCACACTGAGTGGGAGGTTGGGGCTTCAACATATGAGGTTGAGGGAGACACATACATTCAGTCCATGGAACAGTGACATTTCAACCAATAAAGCTTATTGATGTATTTGTCACATTTAGACTGACGCAAGCGTTAAGGAATTCCTGAATGCTGTTTGAATCCACTGAGTTTAAGTGACTCTCCAATGGTCACACAGTAGCTGACTAACCTTGAGACTGGAATCCAGGACCCCATGCCACTGTTCTTGCCAGTACAATACAGTTGCTCTCCCACGTTCCCCCAAAAAGTGCTCTCAACTACTTTGGCAGCCATTGCATTTCATGCGGCTTAGCAATGTCTTTTGTGTCCAGTCTTAAGAAGTATCCGAAGAATCTAGGTTTTTCTCTCCATTCTATTGCATTATGTTCTGGTCCCTGTCACTTAAAAAAAATTTTTGAGCATATAATTACTGCTGATCTCCAAGCTTCATTCTCCCTTTCTGGCAGAACACTTAACTTTCTAACAAAACTGTACTCTCTTGAATAACCCACCAGGTTCTAGGACTGGACTCCCACAGGGCTTGAGTTGATATGTCAAGGTAGTTTTGTAGATGGACGGTAAATCAGGCAAGACCCCTTCCTCAATCAAAAGGAATCAGAGGTGGATGGCTGAAGCTTGTCATGAATGCACTGGAGGGAGCAAGGATGCACTGGAGCTGAAGTTCAAAGCCATTCCTCTGAAGCAGTATTCAGGGTAACATCTTGTAACTGCTATAAACACCCAGTGGTTAAGAACATGATCGCCTACTTCCTGCCCACATCACAGTTCAACTTCATGTTAGGGGGTCCTTCCAAGCCCTCTTCCTCCAAGCAGTGATACAGAAATTCAGGCTGCTTCCATCTTAAATTTTCTTCTCTAGGACCTCACCTAAGGACAGAAATCTTTGCTCAAAGTCAGCAGAGGAACAAGGACAGAAAGTGTGAAGGATCTTTCAGAATGTTTTCTAATTAGTTATGAAAATAACATATTCCACTTCCAACTGCCTTTCATTGACCAGAACCCCACCATATGACCCCAACTGTCCAGGAAGAGGAAATGGGGCTCATTAGCATCTCACCAGTCAAACAAAAATTTCTTCACTGCTAAGATGCATCTTGGTGGTTAGGTGAACTCATCTGGTTTGGTGGCACTTGGGGAATGGAATGGGAGAATACCAAGTAATTTCACTTTAGCTGAAGTATGAAATTCAAACTCCTGGTACAACACAGTGCTGTGTGATGGCCAAGTGCCCTGTCGCAGCAGTCAAACTGGGTAGAGCTAATGCCACCAGTCCCTGGATCATACACTGAGAACCACTGCCCATGACCCACCCCACTTCCTGTGCAAGCAGCCCTCACCTGATGATTCACCCTCTATAGCACTGCTTGGAGGTTTAGCCAGCAGTGTAGGAGTCTGGCTGGCTTTAGATTGCTGTTCCTGACTCTCTCTGGGCAAGTTACTTAAATTCCTGAACAAGGTACTTCATCTCTCTGAGCAAGTTCACTCAATTGAAAAGTGGGAGTAATGATGCCGATCTCAAAAGAATTACATTCGATTATCAGCATTTTGCACCTGCCCTGACACATAGGGAACACACAATAAATGGCAACTGCAAATATTAGGAAGATAGGAACTATGTGTAGTTTGCCTCTATACTACCTCTAGCCAACAAAATAACTAAAATGATTTTTCAGGCAGTACAGGTCTAGGATAATTTAAAAAGCAGTGGGTTTGGATTTCCTAAATCTGTGGCCAAGCTGTGTGACTTCGGCCTTTCTGACATCTTTCTTTAAAAAGAATTCCTATTACATCTATCATGAGATTGATGTCATGACTACCTGTGTCACGACAGAACAGGAGGAGCATCTAGCACGGTTCCTCCAACATAGGAAGTCTTCATGCAGGTAGAGTAGCCATTATCAAGTTCCTATGCAAATGGTCTAAGATGCAAAGTAACATTTCAAATGATAAGAGTGAGAAAAAGCCATCTTAGGAAGACATGTTTTGAAAGAATGATTACAGTTTCAAGCAGATGCTTATTAGGGTGATTTTTTGATCTCTGACCTTCATCACCCCTCACCCCCATTTGAGAACAGCTCCTTGATGCCTCTATTCAAATGATAATCACTGTGCAAAAACCCATGGTCTCTTCATTCAGGAACTTACAGTACACATCCTAATAAACCATAATGAACTGAAGATTTGAAGACTAACTGGATAAACAGGCTCTCTCCAGCTGTCATGTCTGTTTGTGACAGCAACTGGTATTTCATTGTAAAAGATGCTAATTTCAATCTGAGCTGTGGCAGTGTTAAGAGGAGCATAAAAGGAATTCTTGATTATCTATTTCAGTACTCTGTGGTCCCTGGGGATACGATTGGAAACTTCAGATCACATATGGCAAGAGCGCTGTGATAAAATATGCATCAATGAAGCTTCATGATTTATGATAATAAAGAAATGGAAAATTTTGCCCTCTACAATAACTATGTGTGGTGGGTATTTCTCTCTTTTTATTCTTTCTGAAGGCTTTATAAATGACACTTGTTATACCAATGATTACATCATACCTAGATCACCATCTCATTTCTGTAACTGTTCTGTCAAATCCCTGTGGGGTTATAATACTGTTCAAACAATGATGATCTTCCCAATCTAAGTGTAAGAAATAATAATTACGTTAACTGCTGGACCACATTAGCTGCCAATCAGATTAAGCAAACACTAATTATTATGTCAACTTAAATATCATTGCTTATTAGCATTGGTCAAACTAAGGGAGGCCAAGTTCTCAGAGATGCAGAGCACACATCACATGGGGAGAAAGGACTGGGGCTAAAATCAGGGTGACCACCATGTTTTTTTTGGAAATGGGCCATTCTTTATTTTAAAATTATGTTCCTCCTATTTGCAAGGCAGGCAGTGTTGCAATGAACTTCCTTATCTTAAATGGTGATAACACTAGGTGATAAAGTTGGGAAGGTGAATATTCTTACTTGGCAAAATTAAAAGTTAGTAACTCTAACTCCTCTCTCTCTATTTTGACAAGTTCTTGGAATCTCGAAATCTGGAAACCAGCTGGACCCTTCCCTATTATCCCAGCACAAAATCCTTAGGCGGCCGGGGCTGCTTACCATTTACAAGGGATGTGTTCCATTTGTAGAAGCTCTCATTGTTAAAGATTTACTCATTTTACTGGTCCAAAATCTGCCTTCATGTATTTGCAACCCTGTTTCAGTCGTCTGCTGCCACACAGAATAATCCTCAGCCTTGTCATTGAATAACAGCTCTTCAAATAAAGAAAAGCAGCAGGGCCTCCAGCTCACCTCCAGCCTAGTAAGCCCATCTCTGCCCTGGAGTCCATGCCACGGTGACCCTGCAAACAGTTGCTCTCTCACTTCTAATCACCTCCATGATTGGGCCCCGCCCCTTCAAAAGATGGGTCTGATACATCAATTTCCAGCCTAGAAACATGCATTTAATTGCCTAGAGAATCCAAAGTTTCCAGAAGAGCATTAGCTTCTCTGCCATCCATTTCCAATCACGCTTTCTCTCCCCGCAACATTCCCTCTTGTACAACACGCTCCAATACACATCCTTCCCTCTGTTCTTAAGACTTTTTCTGACCCTCGGGCTTTTCTCCTAAATGCTGATCTCTTTCTAAGTGTGACTACTCTTCAAAGACCACCTCTTCCACAAAACACTCTCAGATCCAGAGGTGGATACTCACTTTTCCGTCCCCTAGATTCCCATACAATGGACTTTATATTGCAATACCAGCACTAGTGTCTTATTTATTTGTGTTCCTGCTGGTTCTAATAGGACATTATAAGATCTGTAATTATACAGACAGCCTTGCTTACTTTTGAAAACCTTACAGTATCTACCAGAGTGCTTTGCACATTGTTCAATGTTCATTAAACTTTTTGTTCGGCTGAAGCAAATGTTCCCCTGAATGCGCAAAACCTATCAAATACTCTTTGACCACTAGTCCCCAGTTTGTCAACCCCAAACCGCATTGAGATCTCTCTTAATCTCCACCTACACTGTCCAATATAGTAGCCACTAGCCACATGTGACTATTGGATGTTAAACTCATATTCATGAAAGTTAAATAAAATGAAACCTTCAGTTCTTCAGTCTTGCTTGCCATGTTTCTGGTGCCCAACAGTGACAGCGGCTATTAACTATCATACTGGATAGCACAGGTACAAAACTTCTCCATCACTTAAGATAGTCCTGTTGGAGAGGAAGGTCTAGACCCTGTTCCAGTAACAGAAGCACTCACTACCTTCCTTGCTGTGTGATCAAGCATATCACAGTGTTGGCAAATACTGTACAAGCCTAATTAAAATCTCCAGGTCTTTTTTGAAAGAATAACTTTCAATCTAAATTCCCTTGATATTGTACTTAGACAATGACATCTGGGGATCTAAAGGTAATTCCCCCCCCCCCCCATTAAACCCTAATACATTTTATCTTTCTATTTTATTCCATCTGTCCAGCTTATCAAGATTTTTAGTTTTTAATTCTGGTATGTTTGGGGCTATTCTATCCTAGGGCTTAGTTACCTACACACTTTTAAGTAATTCTGACTTCACATTCATTGTTGATAAAAATGTTGCCTGTAAGTAAGGCGACTATGTAATTTCGCATCCAAACCAGGACACTTCAGCGTGAAATGGAATCTCGTAAGAACTGATGCTGAGACACAGGCCTTAAATGGCAGTGTCAAGACTCCCCAGTGTGGCTGGACCTTTATCAATGAAAGATCACATCCGCAGCTATAGAGAACATCCTCCATATTAAGACTGAGCGAGTATTCAAAAATCCATTAATACGTTGACTAAATTTTACCTAATTTCAGTCCATATCACCCATTTCATTCATGGGGCTATCATGAAAAATAAAATATCTTAGGTTCTTACTCTTTTCAACATTCAGTAAGTGAACCTTGACGGCATTTTTTTTTTAGGAAAAGAAGAAAACACAATACAAATGGAAATTAAATTTATGTATACATTAGATAAATATGAGTAGACTGAATACAAAGTCTGGATATAGCATCTTCCTTTCTGTTACACAAGGACTCCCACAGGTTCACAAAAATCTGCCTTGTATGTGACAGGTTAATGACAACTTGTAGCTCCATTTTAAGATTTGTAAAAATGAACACTTAGCAACTTTGCTTGGGAAAGTTGTTCAACATTTAGTACTTTATTTGTGCAAGTGTCAATTTGAAGAAAACCTACAGCTCATAGGGGTCGCTAACTATTACTTGCCATTCATCGATGACAACTGGGTCAACTAATATCCTGGTAAAATTCTAAACCACGTAACACGTGCCCTGAGATTTTTAAAAAGTAAACACAGAAACAAGTGTAGATGCTTCAGAAATGAGGAAGATGATGTAGCACTGCTAAACCCACATAAAAGTAAACTAATATGAAGATTTATGTGGAAGTCTGTTTTCATGGATTTTATACAAAAGTATGAATCAATTTGGGCAAAACCTGGACAGAAGGTCCCATAAATTAATGTAGCTAAAAGTCAGATAAAGGTCATAGCATAAGATTGAAGGGAAGAGATGGAAGAAGAATGGCAGACTGAAGCCAGGAGAGAGGGGCCACGTTTGGCTCCACCCCTAATTAGCCCTTTAGTCAAGTCACCCTTAATCTCTGCACCTGTTCCTCCTTCATTTGGGCAAACTCTTCTTGGCCCCAGGGGGTGAGCTGGGCAGGAGGAAGGAGAGACCCCACCCCTCAAAGTCTACACAAGCAGACTTGAACCCAAGATTTCTACAGCTTTAAAATTCTGTAATGCTACATGTAAGTTCAGAAGGAAATACTTAATGTGTCTCATATCTGTTGAAAATACATCTCACTGATAATTAAACTCTTTTTGGAGTTTATTTCTTGGAACTCTACGATGTGTAGCAAGTATATATAATCCATCTTTTCTACTTTGAAGACATTTTTAGGGCATATAGTATTACTCCACTTACTTATTTTTGCATGTGTTTCTCATATAGATGACTTTGCCTTAAACTTGAAGTCGGATACTTGTAATTAGGTATCTTTATAAGTGAAATAGTATTTCAACAAAATTTTACTTCTATTGACCTTTAATAATAATAGTAAAATGAAGCTTACATTGTCTCTTAAGAAAATACTTATTTACCTCTGCAGACTAAATAAATAGGGGAAAACAACTTTCTAATCCATAATTTGTGAGTTGAACATATGTTGTCATTTTTTTTCACTTGGGTCCTTATTTTAATTCCCAAGCTAATAGCAATTCACAGGCAGGTAAGAAACTCAGTTTGGTCAATTTTTCTAGGTCCCTTGTTTTTCATTAAGATGATCCTTAAGACAGGTGGCCTTCAATTACTTTGGCAGCTCTGGTTAATGTTTTAATGATCCCTAGCAAGGGAAACAAAAAAAGAGGGAAAAATCAGGTGGAGGGAGATTACAATGGTGAGGATAAGCTGGCTCAGGCAGGGAGACAGAGTACATAACCACTAATTAACTCTCATCATTTAAACATCTGCAAGCTAAAAGGAGACACCCAAGTACCCCTGCACTGCTGGGAAGTCTTTGAAGTATTTGCTACAAGGAGTAGCCCTAATCCTATATCCTCAGACAAGCAGGAACTTGCCAAACAGCCTGGCTAATAATACTATTACAACATCTCATTTTTGAAGGCATAACTATACCAAAATACTTGTCGTAAAACAAATGGAAGGAACAACATCATCTCTTACAACAGCCTTCTAACTGTTCTCTGTGCTTCCACCTTGCCCATCTGCTGTCTAATTGACATAACAGCAGAGTACTCTCCAAGAACAGATTATATCATTCTTTTGCTTAAAACCTTCTAAAGACTTCCTATTGCAATTAGAATGAGATGCAAAAATCTTTATTGTGGAAATAAACCTTACATGATCTTGCACATGACTACTTACACTTTCACTGCATGAATTAAGAACCCAGCCATAATGGCTTAAACATGGTAATAAACAAGTAAAAGATGTAAGCATTTTACCCATAACCAAGTAAGAGGTTTACTTTTTTCTCATGTAACAAAAGTCTTGAGACTGGAAGTGCAAGGCTGGTACAGCTGCTCAACAGTCATTAATGAACCACTGTCTCTGACTTCAGCTCCGCCATCCTTAACATGTGGCTTTTGTCCTCCATAGTTGCAAAATGGCTACTCCATCTCCAGGCACTGTGTATTACATTCCAGGCAGGAATGAAGAGAAACTGCAAAGTATGAAAGTACTGCATGTCAGCTGAGTCTGTGACTTCTAATCAGGAAAACAATTGTTTTCCCAGAATCCCCACCCAGGAGTCATATCTCATTGTTCAGGACATAAGGCTACTGCAATGGAGAAAATCAAAGTGTTGGGACATTTTTGTTGCTTGATTTCCTAATCTCTTCACGCCATTCTCTGTACTCCAGCCATCCCAGCCTCTCTGTCTCCCAGACACTCTTTCCTTGTCCCTATCTCTTGATCTTAGTTAGCACCTGTGGTTCCCTTTGCTGAACTTCTTTTCTCTAACTGGCTGCATGGCTCCTGCCCTCACATCATTCAGACCTCTGCTGATGTGTAAAAGTCAAGACCTACAGGCAGCTTTATCTGATCCCACTAGCAAGCACAGTCGCCACACACCCTCCCCATTTTATTTCATTTTTATTGTCATTTTATTTTCTTAGTACCATTTCTTGATATTTGAAATATTTTCTTTCTGTTTATGTGCTTAGTGTCTACCCCCATTAGAATATAATCTCACAATAATGAGGTTTTCTCTGTCTTTTCCCTGCTACATTCAGTGCCTTAAACAGTGCCTAGCAAAGAGGAGGTGCTAAGTTAGCAGTTTGATTCTGACTTGATGGATAGACAGACTTCTTGACCTATCCAATATTTTCAGCCCTTCTCTTCACTGAAGCATCATTCATCATTGACTCCAGAATGACTAATAGATTAATGATGCTTGATTCTATTTGAATTTTTTAATCACATTTCATGTTTTCTTAAATTTCCATATTGCTTCACTGGGTTTTAGAAGCATGATTTTCTTGGTCATAAGTATTTGAGGAAATGATTTCCAGTTGTTTGGTATACATATTGGACTTTTGACTCCCCCATCATTTATAAGCATCTGCTTTTAATTATTCTAAATATTTGTGCCATGAGCAATTTTTCACATTTTCTGCAGTGCCTCTTTCTGTATTCTAAGGACTTTTATTCAAAATAGGTCTTGCACTCTTTTCTTTCTTAAAGTTCAAGAGCATACATTAAATAATACCTCAAAAGCATCTCTAGATCCTTTATAAAATGAACAGTTAAAGAACATTCAATTTTCACATTCTGCTGTCAGACAAATCTCTAAATATTTGAATATAAATATTTTTGACTGCCTGATTTTGGTTCTTGGTCCAAACTTGGCAGACACCGTAAATGACTTTAATGTGACTTTCCCACTCAATCTCTTTTTTGCATCCCCCATAGTAACATTTTGCAGAGCACTACAGAAGGGCTCAATTATCCTTATTTTGAAGATTTAACATTTATTATGCTCAAAGCTTCTAAATATTTTTTTTGGCTTAGATTTTTTCCTTTATATTCATTTGTCCCACTGCAGGGACAGAAAGGTAGGACAGCAGAGGAAAAAGAAAAAAAAAGTTACACCGAGTTTAGAAATCTTTTTCCCTTTCCTTCATGAGCATACATGAGAACCTTTTCATGACCAATCTTCTAAAAACTCATTTTTCTTCTCTAACTTCACTGAGGAAGGGTGGAGATCATAGATTATCTAGGTAAAGTAGAAGTAAAAATAGTGCTAAACTAAGATATGTCCTTCTTGAGAAGACTGAGGCATGTTACATTAAAAATAAATCATCGAATTGTCCTATCCATGAGGTTTCTTTCTAAAGAGATAAGAACCTGTGGATACATTGAGGAGAGCTGAACATGTGTAAAACTAAGGCATTCCTTATGGATGAAACCAAATGATCTCTCTGGCCTTGGATTCTAGTCACTGGTGACCAGACATCATCCATCATTACATTCCTTGCCCAGCAGTCCCCACTCCATGGTTAAATGCTCGATGCCCTGGGTTTAGCATCAGGCTCTGGCTCTATCCCTTTGCACAGATTGACAAGAGACACAGGCCACTGGCCCTTGAGCAAGGTAAACTCTTCCAGGAGATTATAGAATAATTATTAGCAGCATCCCAAAGAAACAGTGGTTGTCCAATTTTAGGGTATGCCAGAATTACTCTACTTTCATTGAATAAGGGTGGGAACCAGAAAAGTAGAAATAGTGCTAAACTAAGATTGACTATTTGATAGGAGGGATGCAAAACCCAAGAACCTGCGTTTAACAAGCTCCCTGGGTGATTTTGACATAGATGATCTGGAGGTGTTGAGAAAAGGTG
This sequence comes from Smutsia gigantea, assembly GCA_032199065.1. Classification (NCBI taxonomy): domain Eukaryota; kingdom Metazoa; phylum Chordata; class Mammalia; order Pholidota; family Manidae; genus Smutsia; species Smutsia gigantea. The sequence goes on from JAVSCE010009797.1 coordinate 28,207, forward strand.
TGCCAAACTATTTAAATGGGCAAAAGAGAGGGACATGGCTCATACTTTGACAATTAGGCCTATTCTCAAAAATTGGCAGTAATAGTTAGTAGACAGCAGGATGGAAAACAAAACAAAACAAAACAGCATGGATGTGAATGAATGAATGAAATGTTTTATTCACTAACATTTATAGACAGAATACAAAATCAAAGAAATAATCCCTACCCTGGAAGTGCCCAGTGCCCTGCATGATACACAAGCAGCCAGCACCCCCGGTGGACATGCATAATGCGGAAACGCAGGGCAGGGAGCGTGGGGACAGAGGGCAAGATTTACTGAACATCTAGACTGTGCCAAGCACTGCAGAGAAGGTGCCCCGCATGCTCTGCCCGGCGACACTAAGTCAGACCTCAGAAGGGATTGAAGAATGAATACAAATTATTATGAATACAAATTTACCTGGTGACTAAGGTGGGAACATTCCAGGCAGAAGGGACAGAGTGTGCCAAGGCACAGCCGGGCAAAAGGGCCCAGCACATTTCCAGTTCTGCTTGCCCCACGGCTGGGCGCATGGAGAGAGCATTTCCTTAAGGTGCCACCAAACCATGAATGTTTGTCTCCACTCAAAATTCTCTCTTATTGAAGTCGGCAGATATCATATCATATTTGCCACACTTACGTTAGCAATGTAGAAGCGCCCATAATTTCTGCCTCAGAATTTCCAAGTAGATGTGCAAGATGCATCTCAGTCTGGGTCCCTGACACTCTATCATTATGGTGAACAATTTGATTATCATTCAGACTAGTTCTCTGAATGTGTCTAACAAGCCTTGTGTGGTGACTACAAGTGTTTCGATTAGTTTGCAAAAGCAAATTCCACTCACTTTTTTCCCTCAGCTAGAAGCGTGCTGCAAGTTAGTAAGAGGCTTGAAGAGCGTATTGAACAGATTCCAGCATTTGTCAGTGCTGTTCACTTGAACAAAATTTCAAAACAAAGGGGCAAACTGTCTTTCTAGGAGATTTGACAATGCTTTTTTTTTTTTTTTACTATCAGTGCTTTTTTTCCCCTATTAGTTCAATTTGCTTGATTTTTGTTTATGAATTTTATCATCTAAGGTAAGGGAGAATTAACAATTCTTGAGCTAAGAACAGAAAATAATTTAACACATCTCTCTGTTCAGTCACTCATTGGTTACAGTAATCAAACAGAAATAACATAGGAGGCCACCTACGTACCAACTAGGGCTGGTCCATGGCCAGCTAAGTATAGAAACTGGGAGAAAGTGTTCATAAACTTTTATAGCAATTTGACAGAGAAATATGTTACATTCTAAGTTTAAAATAGGCTTACATATTTTTTTCCATTTTATTTTTTTACCAAGTCACTTTTGTTGTATTTTATAAAAGCATCAAAGCATAACAGATAAGAAAATAAAACTAGCCAATCTATCAGCACAGATGGTTCAAGATGCCCTGATATGAGAAAATCCTCAGACCTATAATAGTTACAATATTAATTTACAGTTGCACAGAGATTTGTGTTTTTCAAACATTCCCTCGATAGCATTCACTTGCTAGCAACCTAAATGGTCCATCTCCGTTTTACAGAACGACAAATTCATCCCCAGAGAGGTTAAGTGATTATGCCTTTACAGGACATACAGCTAGTTAGAGGCCGACCTTGGAACAACACCCATGGCTCCTTACCCTAAGGGTTTTTTTCTTTCTACCATAACTCAAAACCATCACTTAAAAAAATGAAGTTTCAGAAAATGTAAGAAAACCTACCAACATTAGGAAGAAATGTTTTTAAATGTTTCTAGGGCATGGCTCAATGCAGTATTTCAAAATTCTTTTCTGTTTATGGACCCTTTTAATTCCAGCAGAGACATTAAGGATGCGCAACTCACACACCTCTCCTCCTATTACACAGATGGAAAAAAACAGAGACCTAAATACTGAGTGCTACTTTGGACAGAGCCAGGGCTAAAACAGATGCTTGGATTCCTGGTCCAATGTCCTTTCGGCCTGTAAGCACCTCCTCTTTTATTAATGAATTCAATACATATTTATTGAGATCCTACAGCACATCAAGGGTTATCCAAGGTGTTAAGGACCTGAACAAACAAAAAATCCTGGCCCTCTTGCAGCCTGCATTCTAGTGGGCACAGACAGATAATAAATATACAATAAAAGTTCATTAAACATGTTAGACAGGAATAAGTGCTATGGAGGTAGAGGGAGGAGGAAGGTGAGCCGCAATTTTAGTTAGGCCAATTATGGTGACATCATAGAGTGTCTCTAGTGCATATTACATAAATGCATATATAATTTATTTGTAGTTTCTCAGAAACATCATCACTTTTGGCCAATGATGGAAATGCATTAGGAGCAAAATCATAGTTCACCAACCTTTACAAAAGGTAAAGCCTTTGAAACAAGAGACTGAAGATTTAAATGCCCCGGAGAAGTCCTATGTCCTGTCTTTGTCACCTTCATGATGCAAAGGGCAGAAATGAAAGGGAGCAGATGCCCCTTTTTAGGATTAATTAACAACTGTTCATCCTGCTCCCCTAACATGCCTGGGTCTATGTGTTTCATTACAGAGAAAACAAAAAGAAGATATTTGGTTCTGTGTTTGGGGAGTTTACTACCCAGCTTGCTTGGTAAAAAAAGGACACACTTAAAACATTCCAAGAGCCACTTGGGATCAAACTGAGCAATAGTGGCTGTTACCATGGAGCAAGGCTGTGGGGCACATTAAGGAACTTCACAGAAGCCCTGGGTGGGAATCCCTTTTTTGGGCAGTTTTCAGCTCCCCCAAATTCTCCTACTAAGGCATGCCACTCTCCATCAAATAATAATGTAACAAGCATGCAGTAATATTATCCTTTCCGTTGCAGCTAATTTATGGGAAGGGGAAAAAAGGACTATTTCTCAAGGTTAAGAACTAAGAAAAAAATGAATAAGAGGTATATCAGGGACATAAAAACACAGCTTTCTTTTAATATGTTTAACATTATTTCAATTAACAAATGAAACGGCATGTTTCAATACATTTTAACTATTTTCTTTGGGCTGAAAGTCTCAGTCTTGAATATGTGTGTGGCCTAAGGTGATGCTTATTTTGTGGGCTTTTGCTCCATGTCAGAGAGAGAATAACGAGTTATTGCGGATTTATGAAGAAGGCCTATAAAATTTTATTTTATCTTACTTAAAACAAGAGTTGGGGAATTCATCCCACTGGATGGTACTAACAGCCTTTTATTACATCAATGTTGGTGGTAGCTTATAAAGGAAAAATTGGCCTTCGATGGTGTATGATTTCATGACCTAAATCAAATGAGATGGACAGTCATCCCCTGAGTGATTCTTCATATTATTAAAAAAAAAAGACAGGAAGAAAGAAGGAAAAGAAGTACCAGTAGTAAAACTCATCTTCATAGAGTGCAGTGCTATTAAGATCCTACAGGCGGCGCCAAAGTGAGAGTGTGTTAGAATGGCTCAGACCTGCACCTTCAGTCCCACTCACAATGACCATCTGTATAATGACTTTAAATTCATTTAAATTCTTTATATTTATAACAGCTACTGGAAGGGAAGGAGGGAGGGAAAAGAGAGAGAGAGAGAAAGAAAATAAATGATAAATCTATGAAAACAGGAAATACTTGGGGAATGAGTCTTTCTAAATAGCTAAGCTAAAGTTGAGGCTTTACATCTTTAATCTTTAAGCATCTCAACTATTTTTATTATTTGACTTTTGGATAGAAATCCCATTTTGTTAACTAGGGAAAGCTTGTGCTTCCATAGTATTTTGTCTCCACTTTCAAGGCATTTAACCCACTATCTAGAAGTTACTTCTTCCCACATCTGTCTGCCAGTCCGATAGTGTATGGACTCTTCTCAGCAGCAGGAAGTACGCCTCCTTCACCTTCCCTTTGCCCAGAGAAGGTGATTGATAACCTTGTGGAACCAATCAGCGGTACCCTTACCATGACGAGGGCAGTGCCTTCAAAAAGATTCTCTCGATGAAGAATCAGACGTCATTTATGAACACCCCTTACTGAGCTGGACTATACCACAGATATTACCTCGGGCCCTACCCAGGACTGAGGGGCTATTTGCTATATTAACTGATCCCAGAGACTGTGGGTTTTTAAATTCCTATTCTCGGTGTGAGAGTTTTAGCTATTTCTAACCTGCTGGGAAACCACACTACCATGCTTTTTTCAGATGCCCTGGCATAGTAATGCATTTCCAGTGATAGTCTCAGTTGTAAAAAGGGTCCAGTGAGTAAAAATACAAATTTTAAATGAAGGAATTTTGTGAACTCTCCTGGCAACTCAGAACCATCCTTCCCTCATTTTCACTTATTTTTGGTTCTCAAATGTGCATCAGAGATGAGGTTGGTGACTGATGAGTTGAGATGTTATGTTTTCTAAACCTAAAAACTCTCATAATTACATAGTAGGCTTACAGATACCTGGAAATTGAGTCCCTTACCAAGTAAATGTTTGTCTGGAATTCATGGATCTTACAAACTTGCGAACTAGTGAAACAGTAAAAGTCACATTCCAATGTGACACGATGTTTGGCCACATACAAGAACTGAACTTCTTCAGTCTTCCTACAAAATAGAACTGACCTTCTAAGACTTAAGCGCTTACTAGGTATAAAGTATTTAAAACTCCTAGGTAGAAACTTTTTGGTAGACATATTGGAGTTTTATTGTTACATTTATAACTTCTTAGTAAAATACTATTTGTCACACTGCCCATGTCAAGCCTCTTGTTTTACATGCACATTTTCTAATTTGAACCTCATGATGATCATTCAGAAATAGGCTCTTGTGAGATCTTTATCAATTAATCTGTGATATGAAACTCTCCAATTTCATTTTATTCTAAAGCTGGCCTCCTGAATTCTTTTATCCTAGATATTATTCATTTCTTGTGTAAATGTCAGGGGCCAGAGAAAAATAAACTCACATTCTGCCATTTGGTATAAAGCAAGGATTCTAAACCAACACCATTAGTATAGTCAGTATTTGTGGTAAGCCCTGCAAATACGCAGGATGTGTGATTTTCAGGTTTGAAGGAAAGGGCTTCTGCTTCCCTTATGGCCTTCTTTTGACCATTTTAAGTTTCCTTAGACTTTATTAAAGTACATCAGTTTTACAGATTAGAAAATTTAATGTTTGTAATATGAATGTTGCATTATTTCTCTAAGATAAACATTAAAGAAATGGACATGGTTAAATTTTTCTGTTTTTTATAACAGGTGTTTTTTTTTTAAAGACTAGTAGATGTTGTAAATTACAAAAATAATGGGACTTACATTTCTTAATTTTTAATGTGAAATTATACTATAATGAGTAGCCAGATAATTTCGGCATGCCTTAATTATAATTTTAAAGCATTTGTTATACAGATTATTCCAGAAAAATTTGAATGCTACTTGGAGATTTATAATGTTGCTGCACCTACACACAACTTTTCAGAATTCCTTTTTCTAATTTCGTTTACAAAGTGAAACAAAGCAGAGAGTGTAAAAAAAAATCTCTTCTTGCATGGTTGTATTTTACCTAAAAATTATCTATTAACTGTTACTTTATACAATGTTTTATAAATTACTGTGAAAAACTATAGCATTACAGAGGAGGCTTGTGGGAATAAAGAATGAATGTATTACAACTCAAACAAGTAAAGTAATTCCTAATTCTTAGTGTACGAATGGCCATCTGTGATGTCACTTAAGAGCTACATCCAGGATTGCGAAGTAATTTCAGAGAAGAAGAGAGAAATAAGAAAAAATGGGTCCATTGTGTGCCTTAGTATAAAGGCCTTCTCTAGCCTTTTTAGAGAAGGTACACGGTTTTAAAACATTTCCTGTTAAGTGGAACAAGGGAACATCCTAAAAGAGTTTGCAATTCTTAAGAAAGCGAGAGGTGAAGCAGCATGACAGCTTCCTTTAAAAATGTTTTACGTGTTCTCTAACATAGCAGACAGGAGCAAATGAGCCCCAAAGCTTTGAACCCACAAGAAATAAAACCAGAACAAAAGGAAGCCAGTAGAATCCTAAAGAAATCAGATTTCATTCCTAAGAGAAATTAAACTCACTCCCTGCATAGGGTGTCCATGGCTGCCGTAACAAATGACTGGCTGGTGGCTTAAAACAACACACACTTCCTATCTTATGGGTCTGTAGTTCAGAAGTCCAAAATGGTCTCACTGGCCCTAAATCGAGTGTCAGCAGAGCTGCATTCATTGCTTTCTGGAGGCTGTATGAGAGAATCTGTTCCCTTGCCCTTTCCAGCTTCTAGAGGCTGCCTGCATTCGTGGCCCATGACCCCTTCCACCTTCAAGGTCAGCAGTGGCAGGTCAAGACTTTCTCACACTGAATCACTGTGACTCTTCTGCCTCCCTTCTCCACATTTAAAGGACCTGTATTCGTTCGCAAGAGCTGCTGGAACAAAGTACCACATACTTATGGTTCAAACAATAGAAATAATCCTGTCTCACAGTACTGGAGGCTGGAAGTCAGGATCAAAGTAACATCAGAGCTGGTGCCTCCTGAAGGCTCTGAGGGAGAGACCTGTCCCATGCCTCTCGCCTCAGCTTATAGATGTGCCTTCACACTGTCTTCCCTCTGCACCTGTCTGCATCCTTAATTTCCTCTTCTTATAAGGACACTAGTCATATTCCATAAAGGCCCACTTTAATACTTTATTTTAACTTGATTATCTCTTCAAAGGCCCTATTTTCAAACAAGGTCACATGTTGGGGTAATAGGCGTTAGGACTTCAGCATGTGAATTTGGAGGGGGGTCACACAATTCAAACCCTAGCAGGACCCTTGTGATGACACTGGACCTTCTTGGATAATCCAGGATGATCTCTTTATTTTAAGATCAGATCATTTAACAAACTTAACTCCATCTGCTTTCTTAATTCCCCCTTTTCCATATAACATAACATATTCATAAGTTCTGGGGCCAGGACATGGATGTCTTGGGGTGGAGGGCATTATTCTACCGGTCACACTCACTTTACATTTTTTATTTAATGTCAAATGTTTGTTAGGAAATCTGGTATTTTGCTCTATGGTGATGCCTCATGTATTTTAGATAATTGATGAACGGTGACTATTAAAAAGAACTGATGTTTCACTGAGAGGTGAAGCAACTGTTAGAGCCAACATATATTTCAGAATTAAATAGATCATTTCAGAAATTATATAAAGATAGATATAACACATACAATATTTTTTAAACAATTAGAAATGTAAATATGTGTGGATATAACCAAAAGTCCTAGAAGACTACGTTGTTTTATGTTGATACTATTACATCTAAAAACCAGATGTTAAAAAAAAATTTCTGTGTGATATATCATCTCTTTTAATAATAAATTAGTAGCCAGTACCATGCACACTTCTTAATAAACATTACTTCTAAAAACTTGTAGGGAAGAGGGCAAACATTTTCTCAACTGGCAAAAATGAGGCAAAATTTATAACCAAGATGTGGAGTTCCAGGACCACTATCCTGGAAAAAAGCAAAATAGGAACCAGCTCTTTTTCAGAAATAACTCAAGTCCCAAATTAGTTAGTAGTTCTATAAATCATGTTTTCCCATCCTATTAGTCCCATAGCAAAGCTTCCCTCTCACTTAAAAATTTTAAAACTTTAATTTCTAATAAATAATAATTTTACTAAAAATAAGCCATAAAATACAAATCATTCATGGGACCTGGAAGTGTTCTGTAGAACCTGTGATTTTGGGTTTAGATTCAAACAAAAGAGCAGGAGGAAAAAAAGAAGCGACGTCACTGCACAGGCCTACTATGCATGAGATAGATACACATATCTCAAATGACAATGCTACAAGGTAGCTAGGAAGTATTTTAAGATGTGGAAACAGGTTCAGAGAAATTGTATGCTTTCTCTAATTTTTAAGGGCAGGACTGGAATTTGAACTCAGGTTTGTCTGACTGCAAAGCTCGTGTTTTACTCCATGCTGCTTATTTATAAAACAGAAAATATTTTACATGGATTTTTAATCTCTTTAGGTATCGGCTATACACAACTTCTGATAAGAGTATATAACTCTATGAATAAAATATAATAAAATCAAGTACTCTCTCTTTAAAATATCCAGCTTTACATGAATGGTTGCATGCTGAACCCCTTGTAGCTTTAGGTAATATATTAATTGTGAATTTTTATAACTGAGGATTTCTGCCCTCATCAGGAGAGTAAAACTCTATGGGTTCTTGTTCTGTTGTTTTGTCCATGTGATTTTCTCACTTCTTTGTGCTAAGGAAATAAAACAGCACGGAGTCTTTTATCTTGAACATAGAATGTCTTTGTCTACAAGGATGTTTTAAGGTTGACAGGATGCTTGCTGCCTGGCATGTCCTTTTTGAAGAGGGATTTCAGGTGTGACTGATTTTGTAAATCAGGTAGTTTAAAAGTGGGCACATCTATGCATTAGTCCATATAAGTCTAATATCTACTGAACATGGAACAGTTTCATGACTGATGTTATATTATCACCATATTACTTTTCCAGCATTGACTTTTTCTTCAAAATATTGGGTGCTCCAACAGTGGATTAACTTCAAAAGTATCTACTGGGAAAAGTATGATCGCTCAATGACAGATCAATTTTTAACTTGAAAACCATAATCAGGGCATTCTTTCAAAATAACAGTGGAATCTTTTCCAATTAGAAAAAAATTATACAAGGCAGGAAATTCTAGCAATTACAAATGGATAATAAAATCTACTGAGCAACAGAAGTGGCTTTTTAATATAACTTTTTTTATTGGTAAGGTTATGATTTCTGGTCAGATCTTCCAGATTAAGAATGAATTCTAAGAGCAAGGAATATTCTTTAAAAAAAGAGATTTTATGTCCTTGCATCTGTGTTTTCTAGGTTTGAAAAAAAAAAGGGAATTAGTAACCTGCAGTTAACCTGCTGTATTTACGCACTTCTCATTAATCAAAGCGCTTTCCACTGTAACCGATGAGACAAAGCAGCAGCGCAGTATTTCTTCATTAGTGCTGGTTGGCTTGTTTGGGGGTTTTGTTTCCTACAGAAAGAAAAAACTAACTGGTGATAATGAAATGTTGTCTGCCTTGTTATAGGTGTTATATAGTGAATCTCTACAACCATCTTTGGGATCACCATCCGTATTACTGCAACATGGCATATGCTGAATGAAGGAAGCTACACTGAGGGAAATGAGGTCACACGTATTTTGTAATCCATTTATATGCATGGATTTAAAATACACGTTTCCTTGGATATAAGGAAAAGAACTTCTTTTTAACAGAACTATAGCAAAAAGTGAGGTATTTTCTTTCCAAAAATACCCATGCCCTATGTGTCATTACACAATCATGATTGACAGCTGCCCAGAGGGCTTAGTCTCAGGAAAGGCTAATAAATAGCCGAAAGGAAATAGCTCATTAGGAGCGAGAAAAGCAATGACTTTTTATGCCCTACAGCTAAATTTGTGACAAATATGATTATTGGTCTTCCATTTTCCAAATGGTCTCCCTTCTTTCATTACAGTACAGGAATACACCCAACTACAAGTCAGCATGTCTTAATAGATGATTCCAGTAGGGCAAAGCTACCTGTAAATAGCTTGGTTCCTCAGAAATGCACTGACACTGAGAACAATATTTCAATTGGCCATTCCCTCCTCATACTTGAAGGTCATGTTCTTAAAATTCCCTGTGGGAGGAAAATTGCAAGTTGAGAAACTATCACTGTAGAAAAAATGAGCCTGGAGGTCACAGTCAGGAAAGAACCCATAAAAGCCCTGATAACTTTTCCCTCACTAGATATTTGTGTGTGTGTATAAATAGTGCGCACTAAATAAAGGTAACTAACAAAGATTCATTTTAAAATTTCAAAGTTTCACTCATTTTAACATTTGAAATGATGGGTATTATACTGTTAGTTTTCACAGGTCTCTCCTAGAGCTCTGGAAATTTCCCAAGGTCTGTTTTCCCCATAATTTCTATGTCCTAGATTTGGTTTTCCTTTCATGCACAGAATACCCATGCTAAAACGTTTTCTTTGTCTGCTGATCCATTCAAATGTGTTCCACTCATTTCTGATTTGATAAAAGGAAAATAGTTCATAATAAAATAGCATGTATTTCAGTATGTAAATGCTCAGGAAAGACTTCACTCAGAAGACAAAAATGTCTCCACAACTCTCCCAAATGCTCCCTCAAGGACAGTACCTGCCCCAACAAGAACTTCAAATTTAGGCGGAGGTCAGAGAACTATGGCTCACTGCTTGTTTTCATACAGCCTGCAAGCTTAAGAATGCTTGTTGGATTTTTTGAAAGGTTGGGAAATTTTAAAAAAAAGAAATAATATTCTATGACATTAAAAATTATATAAAATTCTAATTCCAGTGTCCATAAATAAGAGTTTTATTGGAACACAAAACTGTGTGCCAAAGAAATGATCTATAAGACATTCGTTCATTTATGGCTCGTCTCTGGCTGCTTTTGTGGGACAATTGCAGAGCTGAGTAGCTGTGACCACTGGCCCACAGAGCCTAAAGTACTTATACCCAAACCCTGTCCAGGAAAAGGTTGCCAGCACCTGATGTGGACTGCAACATCCGCCAGTACATCAAGTCAGACATTCTCAGCTCTGTTCATGATAATCCCAGGACCAAATCAGTGCCATCAATCCCTCTTCACTCATACGATGTAACTTGAAGGCAGGACTCCCCTTTGTCTTTTCTTCTTTCATCTCGCCCCAACTCAGTTTGTCTAACTTCTGCTCTGGGGTTTCAGTGTTTTTGTTTTTGTCTTCTTGTTTTGTGTTGTTTTAATCCTCTCCAACAAGTATGACTTCTGTTGTGCATAAAACCCATACATTTCTGACCCAGGAGAAGACTCTATCTATTGTATATCTAATTACCATCGCATGAGACTCCTTCACCTAGCTGCCAGAAATTAGTCCCCACCAGATTCTCCCCCCATTTCTCAGACCACTGCCCTCAGAGCTCCCTGGTAAACTGTGTGGGGACTCCTGCGCCACCACAAGGAGTGCCACTCAGCTGACCATGTGCCCCCATGGCGACTGCTGCCTCCAGGGCTTTGAGCTGTCGACTCCTCTTCTCCTGGCTACTCTTCCCAAAGCGTGGGACAGACTCTGGTTCCCTATAGGACATATGAGACCAAGCCTGTAATAAATGCCTAGGGATGGTGGAAGCAAGTATAAAACAAAACATAACCAACAACTGCTACTAGAATGGTGACTTTCAAAGCTCACGGCCCCATACCTGCTGGGACCAGACCAAACATTTCCAGGAAGTCACCACCCAGCTCCTTGCCTTGGTATCTTGGACCCATTGAGCCCTCATCTGATATGGAAGAAGGAGCTCTTCCTAAGTCAAGGGCAACTTCATGTCTTACTCTATGTCTGGGGTGATTAACCTTCTCCCCAGACAGCCATTCTTCTCAAGGAAAAATATACCCTCAAAGACTAGATACTGATTTGGCACCAGACAACAGAGGTCCGAGTCCGTCAGTACGATTTTCCCAATGTCTGAACTGTCTTCCATTCTCCGCCACAATCTCTTCTCTACGAGAAACTGACAAGAAAATAAAGTGTGCTCTTCCAGTGCAATCCTGTCTTAACTAATGATCCTGTCTAAGTCTAATCATAACTTTAAAGCATAGAACATCTGTATTCAAATTCAGAGTGTGTATATATTGGGGAGCAAGGTTTTTATCATCTTTATAGAAGCATAAGTAATACAGTCAATCTCCATTATTTGACATAACTCTTAACACCTCAGTGTGAAGTATCTTTATTGAAGTGCCTCACTGTAAACACATCCTGAGAGTAAAGGGTAGGTATTTGTTTTATATCTGCATAACTAACAAAACAAGACCATAAAACTTTAGGTCTAGTACTATGAACAGAAACTGTAACTAAAGTTATTACTACTTACAAAAAAGGTCTATAGAAGCACATTTTTGTATATTAGAATTTCAAAAAGTTGAACTCATTGGAGAGGAAGATTTTTTTTTACATTCTGCATGTGTTTGTTTTTCAAAATCTAAGAAAAGATCAATGAGCAATTTATACAAAGTTACCTACCCACCCATTTTTAAACCCATGAAAGTTATTAGATTCTTGTGAACTTGAACATGCTGGCTTCCAGTTATCTATTAAGGTGTAGCTATGTCCTCAGTTTCAGATTTAGGTCACTAGAGACCTGTCTACACAAAGCAAGCCCAAGTGAAGGAGATGGGGCTTAAACATTTTGTAGAGGGTGCTACTTCCCTGGTCTGTCCACTCTGGGTACATCATTTATCAGTTTTGTTCATGCATTTTAAGTTTCTTTAGCAATACTTAGGTTATTTTAATGTGGACCTTTATAAAAGACAGCAAAAAATCAGATTAGTTGAGAATGAACCCATAGTACCAGATATTGTATGATTTATTAAATACTTATACATATATATAAATCAAGTAATATATAAATTGGTCATAAACTAATAAATATATTCTCTAACTGTAACCTCTCTCCTTTCAATGAGGAAGAAGTCTGGCCCCCATCACACCCAGTGGAAGTAGGAAGGAATTACCTATGGAATTTTAAAAAAGTATCTACTGAAACTATGATCCATCGGATCACACAGGGAACCATAAAATGCACATTAACATATTTAATTTTTTGACCTGAATACCAAATATCATCCATTGATAGAACATAGCTTTCAATATAATGATGTTTTGGAAAGCAGTTTCAGCTTGCAAATATTTAAAGAGATGTTTCATGATAGCACACCAGCTTGTGCCTGCCATCCCTAAAATAGAGGAGATCCACCAAGATTCTGTGTGGGTCAATCATGAGGTGTGAAACCCGCTCACTTCCAAGTCTATTCCAGCAGATCCTGTTCACAGGTCACAGGAATGCACAGATCTATACAGAGCAGTTTCTTCCTTATCCTGATTTTCCTATCAAATACCTAAAAGATATAAGGCTGCATGGCTTGACTCTCTAAAGGCAGCATTTTTATAAACCAACCAATTCCTTTCTAAAGAGAAAGAATTGGGGCTACATACCTATGTTGAATTTTTATGTACATTTTTGTGGGTTTTGCTTTGTTCTGGATATACAACATCCTTATCTATTACTTTCCCATCAGAAAGTCACCTTTCCCTCAAACTGCTAGTACTGTTTTTGGTACCAGCTAAGAGATTTCTAGCCTTAAATATTAAACACAAAAGGGTAGCTTCTTAGGTGTTGATACTCTTGAAAACTGTAGCTTTCCATCTGATCTTTCTTTCAAAAAAAAGTTGCCTCTTAGTGAATTTGCAGTTAGCTGTTCTAATTCATTATTATCAAAATACATACTGTGTGTGTGTGAGAGAGAGAGACAGAGAGAGAGAGAGGGAAAGAAAGAAAGTGAATGAGAATAAGAAGAGAAAATAAACATGCTAAAACCTTAAGCCTTGAACTTTACTGGTTAGAAAAGTTATTCTCCAGACAACTTCTCTATGAGTAAAGTTTAGCATATATACAGGTTTCAAATGTCTCTTTGGAAGTGCAGCTTTAACTTATTCACAGGGTTCTTTGTATAACATATGAATTATTTTAGGGTGTAACAATCCCAAGACCAGCAATCAGAGAGATAATAGTTAGGATTAGGTGTGTATGCAGTCATGGAGTTGGTTATTTATGGAGAAGAGGTCTCAGAAGGGACAGTGGGGTAAACCTAGAATTGTACTATGGTTTTATTAAGAAGGATAGTAAGCTGTATTAGCTATGCTGAGCAAAAATACCTAAGTTTATTTCTCTTTTATAACAATTAGAAAGTTAGGTAACACTGTTCCATGAGGTCATTCAGAAACATGTGTTCCTTCCAACATGAAACCCTCAGAATTTATATAGTCAAAGTTGAGTTCATCCCCATATCCTGGTCCAGTTTATGGTTCTCACAGTGATGGTGGGAAAAGGAAGTCTGGAACAAGCAATTTCCTTCTAGGTGATTACTTGTAAAAGTTGCACTTGGTGCGTCCATTTACATTCACTGGAAAGAACTGAGTCTTATGGCCACATCTAGCTGCAAGGGAGTCTTGGAATTGAAGTCCCTAACAGGTAAAACATTTACCCAGATAAACTATATTACAATGGAACAAGGGAAGACACACTGAGGGATAACCAGCGGATGTTTATTTGAGCACTTTACTATGGGTTCCCCAGAACTGCCATTTATCTGAGGAAGAAATCATGTATTAGAGCAATGTTACTCTTCTCCCCAGATATTTGCACATATTAGCATTAGATTAGATTGGATTAGACTGAGTCCAAGCCCCAACAAATAAATGGGCTATTTAGTTTATATTTTTTAAATGCTAGGTCTTCTTTTAAGGAAGGGTCTTCCCAAGCAGGAGAAATTTGTACCTTTTGCCAACCTGTACATGTCTATGGGGAAATCTATGCATCTTCTTCCTTTGATGCCCCTGCCTTCCTTCAGATTCCCAAGGCTCTGTTTACAACAGAAAAGACTGAAATGCTAAACAGCAGATGGCTTGCTCTTGGTTCATTCTAACAGAATCAGATTGAATACTTCTATGAGTATTCCAAATTCTATCTTAACACAACAGGATTATGAAATAAGATTCATTTCCAAAATGATGCTGACTTTTGTTAGCTGGTATGTTAGTCAGGGTCCTCCAGACAAACAGAACCAATAGGATATAAGTATATATGATAAGGAATTGGCTAACATGATTATGGAGGCTGAAAAGTCCCAAGATCTGCAGCTGGCAAGCAGGAGACTCAGAAGAACCAGTGGTGTAAGTTCAAGTCTGAAGGGAGGGGGAGACCAATGGGAGAGGTAAAGATAGTGAACCCCCCTTTACTCAGTTTTTTTGTTCTACTGAGGCCTTCAAAGGGTTGGATACCAACGCACATGGGGAGAGCAATCTGCTTTACTCAGGCCGTGTTAATCTCATCCAGAAGCACCCTCACTGACACACCCAGAATGATGTTTAACCAAATATCTGGACACCTTGTAGCCCAGTCAAGTGAACACATAGAATTAACCACCATGGCTGATGACTGCCCTTATTCTCTTTAGTAAAAACTCTGAGTTAGATCAAGTATGACAAAAACATCAGGTGGATAATGGGAAAACAGTTCTGCTTTTTTTTTTTTTTTATTTCTAAAGGCCTGGCATTTGGCACTTCAGCTTAGGTGTGACTTGGGATATATTTTAAGGAAACAACCACACTCCAAGCAGAATTAATATGAGACACTCAGGGCTACTTACCAGGAATAGAATATATACTGCAAATAGTCTGAGAGAGAACATGTAGCAATTTAAGAAGACCTTGTGATAAGTTTGGACAGTGGCCTTTTTTTTCTCCCTCTCAGTAGTTTTCCAATGGCATTAAAGACTTTCTGAGATACCTAGATAAATAAGGCATAAAATAAAAATTTAAGAATAACATCCACAACTAGGTTTTTTCCCTTAAAAAACCTAATTTGTGGGCTTTTAGGCTCTTTATCTCTTGAAATGATGTATAAAAATGATAATGACTTAGACAGTGTAACACAGACAATCAGTTCAGATAATTACAGCCCAAGAGTGGATTCTTTTATTCCAATTGGCTATTTTAATTGATCAGATAAGCCTAATAATCAAGCAATTTCCACTTAATTTGTGCTAGGCACATATAATTTCAGCAACCATGAAGCATCATTATGTTTCCTTAAAATTTTTGTCAAGACTCTGGGAAACTGTGATGTTGAAATTTTAATGGCTTTATCAAGGATGCCAAACCTTAAAACATTCACAGGAAAATCCCTTCATAGTATTGGTTTCCCTGATCTTAAGACACAGAATACACAAACTTGGCAACTTTCTCTATTCTTCAGGCTCCCAGTGTAAGGCTTAATCAGACTAAGGAAAACCTACAAAATGTTCCTTAGAACCAAAGAGACAAAGTCTATTACTGATAGTTTTCAGTGCCACAAGATAGTTCTCAGTAGGAATCACAGAGATATCAAAGTTCTCAAGGGCATTAGGTGGTAAAGAAAATATCAGAGGAGAATGTAGCCTACAAAACAGTGGACTTGAGATTTTTATTTGTCCCCCTCATCTAGTGTCTTTGTACATGAAATGGATATTGTTGGGGGGGGGGGGGTTCTAATGTGATCTCTTGATAAACTCCAAGGGTTTTACTTAAAGGAGATAACTGTTAGCACAGAGAAGCTGCCAGGAGGGAGAAAGCAGGTAGGTATGCCTTTGATGATTCCATCTGGATTTTAATGTCGCAAACCCTCAGCAATCAGACTCAAGGTCTGATATCTGTTCTCTATCTGCTGCTGGACCAAGGCAATGAGCAAAGTGCTTCTCAGCACTCTTGGCTCACAGCTGATATGGGCAAAGCATCCTTGTCAGGACTGGTAATGTGGGCAGACAAGTGGATGTTTATTTTAGATCATTCATGCTGACAAGACTGTCGATTTGGAGTAGCTATAACTGTGGGTTAAGGGAAGTACTGAAAGTGGCTGCAGGCAGAGAAAACCCTGTAAAGGGGGCTTCTGGGGAGAAGGGTCAATATCCTGATGAAAAGTCTTCTTGTATTTATCCACAGTCAGCTTTGAGCTTGCAAAATCTGAAGTGAAATCAAAGTGTATTTCCAGGACCTGATGCAATAAAGAAGTAACCATGGCAATTTGCTGCATTGTACTGAGACTGAGGACGGAAAAGGGAGGAGTGTGGTCTCAAGCTGAATGATATTATAAATTTCACAGCAAAATTAAGTAAGAGAGCACTGGAAAAGTGAAGTGTATTTAGAAGAGATGACAAGATATTGGTTGCTTTTTCTTGGCTCACAAGTGGAAAAACTAGTTAATTCATTTTTCCATTTGAATTTCTACAGTTTTGTTTAGTAAGTATTATCCAAAGTTGAGCTCAGGAAGAATCAACACAGAAATATTTCTTGGTCAGTTGGTGGCATGTATTGCTCAAGTAAGATAAATGGGTTCTGATTTTGAAAAGCAATTATTCTGCAGAAAGGACACAGCCATCCCTCCCCTTAGTGTGATGAACAATGTGTTTACTATAAAATGCTAATTAGCCCTTAAAGTTATTAATGTAATTATTGTTCATCTAAGGACATAAATCTGACAGTCCCTGGGGACAGAGGCATTGCTCATTTTGAAGAAGCAGGCTTAACATACTTTTTTGCTTACAATTTGCTTATTTTAAACTAATCACTCTTAAAAGAAAGACAGAAATAAAATATCACCAACTTGCCAGTCATTCAAAGGAGACAAAGATTCGTGGAGCTGAAATGAAAGGTTATGAGACACACTGACATTTGTGTTCATAAGTAAGGCATTATTTTTTTAGGCCTAACAAGAGCACATCATGGATTTAAAAGTATGTGCTCTGAATGCCTCATCTCATCTCTGATAGGGCATCTTACTTTGAGCACTGTCTGGAAGAATCATTTGGGCAGGGAAGAAAATGAAAAGGTGTTGCTCTATTCACAAAAAAATAAAAGATTTCGGAGGGCATCTATTTATTTATGTTGCTCTATTCACAAAAAAATAAAAGATTTTGGAGGGCATCTATTTATTTATATTTCCTACAGAACTTCAAAGTTATATGTCTCTAGGGCAATATTGCTATTTTGTCCTCATTGCCTTCTTCAAAGAGCAAGGTATCACTCTAGTTGTCTGGAGTAAATAAAATTTCCACTACCAAGATAAAAAGCATATTAGAAGTTTACCAGTCATATTTGATGTGATTTAACTGAAAATGAGGTTAGGACTCCTCATTAGGACAGAAAGGAGGCAGAGGCCTCTTTGCTCAAATTCCCAACCCTTTTACTATAAAAATTCTTCATATGCATGTAATAGAAAATCCAGCCTAATGCAGCTTAAACAAAAATCGTGAATGGCTTTTCTTTTATAACTAAACACCCTGACATATAACTAGCTTCGGGTACGGTTTGATGCAGAAGTCCCCTTTGTAATCACGTCTCCTGCTCTGCTGTGCTGTGATTCTCACAACTATGACTCGCTCTCTGTGTTGTCTTTGTCCTAGAATCTCTCTTAACTGTAAAGGTCATTAGAAAACAGGCACATTCCCTTCAATGCAGCAATACTGGCTTCAGCAGTTTTAGAAATCAGAGCTATATATTACATGGACCACAGAAAGAGAGTGTTCACAGATCTCTTGGAAGAGCAGGGAGTAGCTTGCAAGGAGGATGCCCTTGCAAAGGTCTACTTCTAATCAATCACATATTCAGTGCAACATACTCTATATGTTGCCTGTCCAAAGCTGTTACACCTTCCTCCTTGATTTTGTTCAGATATGCAGCAGCAGTGGGCTCAGGGAAGTGGGCCACTTCCTCAGGCTTAAGTGATGACCCATAATTGAACTAAGTCAATCATAATAAAACTTCTCCTTTTTCCAGTGACCAGTATAGTGCATGGGCAATCGTGGTCAGTAGAACCTTCAGAGAAGTCTACTGGAGGCCTCTAAAAAAGATTTCCTTCTTTAATAATAAAGAGAAATGTCAGTAGACATCTCTACTCCCTCTACCCTTATTTGGATATCGTTAATATAAGGAACTAATATTTGGAGCTGTGGCAGCCATCTTGTGACCATGAGAATCTTAAAGACTAACCCAGAGACTAACTTTGTTGAGCCACGGAAAAAACTGTAGAGCTGCCTTTTTCCAGAAATCTCTTCAGGGGTGGTAGTGGTAAAATAACCTCCTGCTTCTCATGACACTTTAGTCAGAGATCCTGTTACTTGAAGCTCACAGCATACTAATCGATAAAACCAGTCCTGAGGAGCCAGGACGTGGATGTGCTGATTGAGAGGAGGGTAGGTTAGTCCCATTGCAAGAGATCTGCTGAGAATGGAAAAGAAGGGTTTTCTGAAGGCAAATCTGAGTGACTTCAAGAAAGGGAGAACAGATGCCAGAGAAGGCAATCCAAAAATGTCTGAGCCCCATGACCAATCCACCTCCATCAAAAACACCATTCATGTAGCTCATCAGGTACCTGTAGAATCTCTCTTAACTGTCAAGGTCATTAGAAAACAGACACTCATTTTCAGATGTCTGCCGAGCACTTCTTCCTGGATGTCCCACAGGTTCATCACACTCAAATGTTTAAAATAAAACTCCTGCTTCCCTTCAAAAGCCATTACCCCTTTTATATTACACATTGCAGTGCCTAAGATCTCTTTTACCAGCTCAAATAAACTAGAAACTTTGAAGCCACTCTTGACCCTTTCTTCATCACCACCTCCCAATAAGTCTGAAACTTGTATTCATTTCATATCCAAAGTGTCTCTTGCTCATCATTTCCACTTCTCCTGCCTCGGTCCGTGTCTTATGCCCCATTGCAACAATGCCTAGTTGGACACCTGAACTTCAGGCGCATCTGACTCTAATTCATTATCTTATTGTTATCAGAATTACAAATTTTGAATAATGTTTAAAAGAACCCTTCAAAAAGTTCTTATACTGTTGCTAATATACAGCCTCAAACCACTTTGTTCCCTAAGTCTACACTTCAAAACGTAGTTCTAAATACACCATAGTAACTAACCGAACAGTAAGCAAGATTATTTACATAGAAACATGTTTGCCAAAGAAAAGAGACTAATATCTAGAATAAAAGAATAAAATGAGAAAAGTGAGGGCTTTAGGGTTGGAAGTCCTGGGCCTGAATTTTAAGCTTATGAGCTGAGTGAAAATTCGTCAAGTCTCTTAACCTCTCAGAGACCTACTTCCTCCCTCTGTTAACATGGGGAATATAGTCACTTTGGAAGTGACTAATGTAGTATGATGACAGATTCACAACAAATCACTGCATTGTGATTGTTCTTGTTACCAAGCATTTACAAAATATGGGATTTTCGCTCTCATCCAGAACCATGATTATTGCAGAGATTTTTTTTTTAATCCACGGATTTATGTCCTCATGCTTTTACACTTTCCTCATAGAGAGCACCCTAGGTTCATACTCAGTGACACGACAATACACAATTCTAGGAAGTTTTTTAATTTTGATATCCCCAAGTCTGAATCTGATGAATAGCAGCAAATTGAAAGGCAGAAAGATGAAAATGGGGAAGAAATGGTAAATGACAGGGAAGAAATTTAGGAGACACTTGAACATACAGATGTAAGAACTCAAAATGCACAACTGCAGGGCAAACAGCCTTCATCAGCCAGCAGGGATGCACCATGGGAGGTACAGAGAAGCACCATGTGATGGTTAAAAGCACAGATTCCAAACTCCACGGCATGGGTTTGAACACCAGCTCTTCTGCTAGCCAGCTTATAGTCTTGGACAAGTTCCTCAACCTCTCTGTGCCTCCGTTTCCTCTCTATAAAATGAAGACAGTCATTGTTCCTATGTCATAAGAGTTGTACGTGAGTAAATACAGCTTACGTTAGAACACTTAGAACAGTGCCTCACCCATGGTGAGTGACCACCGAGGCACTCACTTTTATTATAACACAGTATCATCAATAGTGTTGACTTGAAAGACTGAGTCATCAAATTATGCTCTGTGTCTTCTGTTTTTAAAGAGAAGTGGCAAAACCTTGAGAATTAGTTAAATCAAAAATGTTACATTCTTAAAAAGGTCCAGTGTTTATGGTAGAAAATTTTAGATGTCTGAAATATTTACATATCTGGAGTTCCACTGAGAGTTAAGAGAAAAATGAGATACTACATTTAGATCCAGAATTTTTAAGGAGATGTTATTTTCAGTATTTTAAAAGAAGCCTTTTTTTCCCCCCTCTGCCTTTGGAATTGAAACGAGACACAAGGAGAAAGGCCCTTTGGAAAGGAGTTCCTGATGAGAAGGCTCAGCCTGGGTAGAAGTTCCTGGGGTGGGAAGACTTGGACACAGTTCAAGTATCTTCACATGATAGAAAGGTCCCAGCCTCGTGGTTTGTGAGACAGCCGAATCTTGAAAAAGGCTTCCCTACCTTGCACATACAAATCTGCCACAGAGGCATTTCTTCTCTTTTCTGAAAAGAAACCACAAAACAAATCTACATATGCCTGTTCCTTTAATCAAGAGAAGCAGGGGGCAGTGGTTCATTCTTTATAAAGAATGGGTGAAAAGTGCTTACTATATTTTTGTCAGTACATTGTCTCAAGCTAGTAGGCATCTTTGCTTTAGAGATTTTTTTTTGAATAATAAATCACTCAGAAGATGCTGCACTCTATTTTCAGTGCAAAAGCAGATTAAAATCATTCATCATCATTGTTTATAACTTTTTCATAGTGTCTCATCAAGAGAAAGAAAATAAGAGCCTTATTGATTAATGGTTCTAATTCAGTCCAATTTTGACCATAAATGAATATAGTCTTCAATATTTTCTATCTTTGGAGTAAATCTTCTGAAGGAGAAAACAAATGCTAGCCCTATGCCAAGAAAACTTAAGAGTCAGAGTTAGTGTGTTCTTTCCCAAAAATGCCATCTTTTCCCACTTAATGACTCCCAATAACTCTTAGAAAATCTAAACAAAAGGATACTCAGGCCTTTGTGACCAAGACAGCCTGACTTTTTCCTTCAAATGCAGTTACGAGTACTAAACATCTGATAGATATATCCATGAGATACTTATTTTTTTTCTCATGAATCTTCAGAATTCTATTAGCATTTAGGGCTTAACTCCAAATTATAACCAATCGTTTAAGTTGTTAACTTCTGAAGCTGAAGGAGTATTAAAAGCCGCACATTAACATTTTCCTAAGAATAGGAAAAATAACCGCTAATATTGACCAAACACCACCTATGTGCCAGGCCCTATGCTATGGTTTGGATACATTATCGCCTTTAACATCTCACCAATGTTATCCAGAATATGGCATCATAGAACTCCACTTAAGAATTAAGACTTAGAGGTGCTGAACAATTTGTCCATTTCTGAACCTGGACTTTAATTCATCATAATATACTACTTAAACTCTTAGTAAAAAAAATATATATATATATATGGCAACAGTCTTTATCTGATAAACTACATTTACATTTACCTTAAAGAATAGCCAGTATCATATTATTGGCAAATAAGAGCTCAATGCCTAAGAACATTAAGACCCCACAATAAAAGATATTAACAATTTGTATAGAAAACACAAAATAGGTAAAAATGTGGAAAGATTATCAACTTAGTTATCAAAAGTATAATTTCTAAAAGTGAGATACCTTATCTATTATTCAAAATAGAAAACACTTCAAATACAGTAAATATTTTCTTAAGGATGTACTGGAACAATTACTTGTAGAAGGGCAAATGACTCTAACTTCTCTGGACAGAAATTTATCAACAAATAAAGGACTCTTAGACATTTCATAGCCTTTGTTCAAATAATTCCTGTACTACATATTTACCTTAAGGTGGTAATCAGAAATTTGGGCAATTTATATGAAAAGACAACCTTTGAAATGTTATAACTAACATTGAAAAAATGGAACCAGCCTAATTATTGAACAATGGAGGAATGATTAAGCTAATTGTAATTTTAGTGCATCCTTATGACAGAATATTAAGCCAACTTCTAAAATGTTTGAAATATTCACTTAACTTAAAAATGATCCCTCTATATAAAAATATAAATGGCTAAAGCGAAAAGAAAAAAAATGATACTATATTTATTTGTAATATGATCCTAATTATGTACTTATATATTAATAGAAAAAAATTGAAAGCAGATACATCAAAATGTTGACCATAGTTATTTATTCATGATAGGTGTACGGTTGACTTTTTTACATCTTCATACATTTCTGCATTTTCCAAAGTCTCTACAGGGAACTTGCATGGGTGTCATACTCAGAAAGTGTTGTAAAAAGCAAGCAAGTTTCAACTCATAGTATCCTATAGGTGGAAAATTTGACACAATCTCGATTTTTTGTCAGCAGAGCGCTCCAGTACTAGTGATCTATTTTCACCCATACTTAAATTCAACTTTCACAAATCAAATAGCTCCCTCACACGGTTGATGTTCATTAGAATAAACAAATGCCCGTGACCATCAGTGCGGTTCCCTTGGCAAGCACGCCTCTCCTGCTGTTCTAGAGCCTGGCTTTCTAAACCATAGCAGGCTGTCCAGCTTGCCAACAAAAGGAGAGAATGGAGGAGCAGGAAGCCTGAGGGAAACAACGGCCAGCACCCGTGCTCGAAGTGTAAGCAGCCCATACTTAAGTGTAATGATAAAGCTGTCCCTGAGTCACGGTTCTTGTCCCCCACCACCCTCAGACCATTACCTGGGAGAACCTCCAGGAGCATGTTTTCTCCCCTTGGGATACATGTCCATTTGCCCAATTCAATGAAGAAGCAGCTCTCACTTGGCAAAGGGGCTGGAATTCATTAAACTCTGCTAAATTTCTTGATGAGATTCCCAGAACCAAGTGCTTTCACACAACACTTTCTAGACAAGCTTGTCCACGCTTTGAACAGATCCCCTCTTTGTTTTAAATATCGATAGAATAATGTATGTAGACATAGACACAGACATAAATATATGTCTGCCATGTGACTACCCTGGACAGGCAGAGTCAGACAAGACAGAAAGAGATTTATAGTCTTCTAGCACCTTCTAGAATCAACAGTACCTACCAACTAAACACAACACTTAACTTGTCCCTGATGGGAGGAGTGCTATGGTGAACTGTTTCAAATTCTACGCATCGATTATATTAGGACAATGGATCAATGAAATGATTCTTTTTCATTTTGAGCTTTATAAGCTTCCAAATATTCTCTCAATGAGTGTATATTACTTTTATAATGGGGGGGGGGAACCCTTTAAAATGCTTCATGTTCTCTGCCCTTGCAGAAATTAAAATCTGGCAAGGAGGACAGAGAGTTTTATAACTACTATGGGACAGTATAAAGAATGTTCTCCTCACAGAGCAAAGCTTTAGGGAGGCCCCAGGGGAGGGAGAAGATGAATTCTGTCCAGGAAGGAAGAGGAGCCACACGGCTGAGTGAGCTCACAGAGGAAGCAGCTTCCGAAAAGGGCCTTGAAGAATGGATAATATCCTTATCTGACCAAGAGGAGCATTTCAAGGGAGAGGCCAGCACGAGAAAACTCATACATGAAAGTCCGGAATACGCGAAGGCAGCTGACCTGGGGTGACAGCTCTCATTTGATGGCCACCCTGAATGTCACCCTATTCTAACCCAATGTTTAATCTTGTTTCACTTTTCATTCTTCAATATCTCTCTGGGTCAAAATGGATTTATTTTCATGTTTCACATTAAATAAGACTATGTGCTTCGCCGGTCTCAATGTCGAGATTATTTTTAAAATGAAACTGATTTCAAAATTAAACAGATTTAAGTACTCCGTCAATTCATTTGATTTACACTTTAGAGATTTCTATTGAGAAATCACAATGGCTGCTCCAAGTTCATTATTTCTTAGCAATTTGATTAAAGATTCTGTAACTTAGGTAATTCAGGTGTGGCACAACATTAAGGAAAACATATTTAAGTGGCTTTATGACATATACCAGGATGTAAACTGTCATATAAATACACAGTCATTGTTTTTGGACAGAAATCCTTTCAGACAGTTTAACCAGAGACCCCATAAAATCCACATAAAGTCGGTTCAGGGAAATCATCTGATAGTGATAAAAAGATTGCCCAAACAAAAAACAGGAGACTGGGGCTCTAACCTCAGTTCCTCCCTTTACTAACCAGGAGACTACAGCAAATGATAAACTCTGAACCTCAGTTCCCCATCTGTGAAGTAAATAACAATACTATATATTCCTTACTTCACAGGATTATTAAAATGATATCAGAATGTACATGTCATCGGTTATGCAATTGTTAAAGACCTTAGAGATAATATTACTAGGTTTCTAGATTTTGCTCCAAGAAGCCCCACCCTCAGGCCCCTAACAAGATGTGAAAAGGTGGACGCTGGAGGAAGGCTGTTCCTGTGGAATGGAGAGGACACCCTTTTTCTCATCCCCATTTTCAGCTGATGAGTCCCAGATTATATGCTTTACATATTAGCCTCCAGAAAAGCTTCCATCTGAAGAAACTTCCCAAGGTTTAAAAGGATCAAAAACTACTGACTTATTCCAATTGTCTCATTACAATGAAAACAGTAAAACCCAGAGAAACTAAATAATTTCCCCAGCTTTAAACAACTATACAGTGGCTGGACAAGTAATAAAATCCAAGCCTTCTGTTCCCGAGCCCAGTGCCTTTGTCACTATACCACATGGAAGAGTTAAATAAATATTAGGTACTGATATGAAAGAACTATGGATCAACACACGTGTATTTGGGAGATATGACATCACCTATACAGCATGAAAATTCTGTTTGGCAATATAAAGCTATAGTTCATTCACTAATCTGCACATTTACTCAACAAGTATTAAGTGTCAGATACATGCCAGATATTATTCTAAGCACTTCTCCACACTGTATACAATTCAGTTTCAAACAAAGACGTTTTGTCATCCCAGCTTAACACTGGAATAACACATTTCAATTTTGGGCTGGAATTAATGAAAAATGCTAAGCGGACTATTATAAATTTAATTACTGCCCATCCAAAAGCACCTCTACTTTCAGTAGTGATATAAACACATCTACCTGTACCTGGGCCCACCCTCACTGAATTTCCCCTTACTAATTTGTTCCTTCCATCAAAAGCTAACACTCCACTTGTGAAGTATATTCCACCTACTCTCACCTTCAAGGAATGGAAACCTGCAGGCGTTTCCTTTCCCTTCTTCATATTTATTTTCTCCCTATCAGGAGATCATTCTGAAGCATATAAATATGCTCTAATGTCTCCCAAATTAAAAAAAAAACAAAAACCTTTGCCCTCATGACCAACTGCCACTCAGTTTCCTTTCTTCATTTCTAAGGAAGTATTTTGGAAAAGAGTGGTCTCCAGGCACTGAGGCCTTCTCACGCACACCTAGGTAGAAGGCAAGCTCCAGTCTCTCTGCTCTAGAATGTGAGAAAGCGGAGCCTATCTGTTCAAGTCCTTGGAACTGCACATGCCACATGCCTAACTCAGTAAATATTTGTTGTATGAATAAGTCACATAGAACCATATAGTGATTTAGTGAATCACATAACACACAGCTTGTCAATTTCTAATACACAGCTGAAGAACAGGTCACAGTATATGCCAAATTTTACTTGATCCCAAGTTAAATAACTTCACCCACCATTTGAAACAATTTGTAATGACCCAAAAAGTTAATCTATGAATATAATTTAATCCCTACCAAAATTGCAACAGGATCTTTTTTGTTACTCGGCAAAATAATTCTAATATCCATTTTGAGGAATAAATATTTTAAAATAGAAACACTTGACAAAGAAGAATAGTATAGGTGAAACTGCACTACCAGATATAAAAATTATGTTACAAAATAACAGTAATTAAAACAGTGTAAACCTGACCCTGGCACGGGATGAGAGATCAGAAACAGAATGCAGAGCTCAGAACTGAGTTGAAATATATTTGAGGATTTTGTAAATAAAAAAGATAGCACTGAAAATCAGGGAGAGAAATAGTGGTTATTTAATAAAAGGTCTTGGGTCAACTGCCTAGGTACTTGCTAAATAACCAAGTAACCCTTCCTTACACCAAATTCCAAATACATTCATAATAGAAAATAAAATTTTAGAAAATAATTTTACAGCCTTGGGGTAAGGAATGCCTTCTGAGTATATCAACAAAGCTAGAATCATAAAGAAAAACACTGGCTGATGACATTCTCAACTAGTTAAAAGTAAAAATACATACGGCAAGAACAAAATGAAATAAACTAGGAAACCCTGTCAACAAGCAAACATTTTTGCATCATACATATGATAAAAGATTCAAAAGGGTGATGTTAAATCAACAGGGAGAAGACCATCCCGATACATAAATGGGCAAAGGAACTAGGTAATTCAAAGAACAGATATAAGTGGCCAGCAAACATGTAAAAAGATAGCCAGTCTCATTAATAATCAAAATAATGCAAGTTAAAGCACTAAATTCCTTTTAACTATTATCTTAGCCAACTAAAATCTAAAATACTGACAATACACTGGGCTGACAAGGGACTGGAAAACAATTCTTATGCACTTATTTCAAGAGAATAAACTAACAGAGTTTCTGGGAGTTAGTTTGGCATCAAATGTAAAATATCCATTAAGGGAATAACCAGACAATTACAATAGAAAGGGCATTCTTTGCAGTCATTTATAATTGAAAAAAAAGTCCATCAATAGGACATTATTGAATATGTCATCATTGATCCATACAAGCAACAACTATGGAGACCTAATTACGTGGACCTACATTTTTGAAATCTTTAGAAAGATATCCGCAGTACGTCGAGTGGGGAAAGTAGATTACAAAACTCTTCTACCTCCCAAATTTCTTGAATCAGTCCCCGGGTTGCATACCTGCTGTTACTCTGGTGCAAGTTGACACCCTCTCTTTCCTGCCTGCACCCCCACCTTCCTCTCAGGCCTTCCTCCTGTGGCATTTCCACTTGTGGCCACGGGGCAGGTTTACAATCCTATCTCTGATTACCTTACTCCTCGCTGAGAGAGCCCCTTCCCCATGTGCTTCCTGCTTCCTCTTCCAGCTCTCTTGCCTCTCTCCTGCTTGCTTGAGGTACCCCAGCCACAGGGGCCTTCTTTCAGTTCTTCTGTTCCCCCGACCCACTCCAGTCTTGGCCCCTTGCATTTGCTGCTCTCTGTCTGGAACCTTCCTGCCCACTCTTCACCTCCCATCTCCACACTATGCCTGCTGATGCCTCTCCTACTGCACCAGTGCCACTTCCCCAGAAAAGTCCTCCCTGATTGTCCCTAGTTCATCACCCCTTTTACATACTCTCATAACTCTCTTTCTTTTTCCTTAATTACCTAATCACAGTTTGCGATTACACACACGTGGATTATATCATTACTATCCATGTCCCTCCACAGGCTGAGGACAAGGACCATGTCCATTTTCTTCATCATTTTTATGTCATAGATACATATTAAACATAATTTAAAGATTTGCATGTATCAGGCACTGAAATATATATTCTGAATGAAGGAAAGGAGAGATATGAGGATTTGGTACTTTGTTACTTAAAAATCAAAAAGAAGATCAATACCTAAATTAACTTGATTATTATAATAAGAAATGTGTGTATCCATCACAGATTTTGAACTATAAAAGTAGTAAATAGACACCTCACCAGAAAAGATATACAGATGGCAAATAAGCATTTGAAAAGAGTTCCATGTCATATATCATCAGGGAAACACAAATTAAAAACAACAAGATACCAGATACCCCCACATGCCCATTAGAATGGCCAAAATCCAGGACACTGACAACACCAGATGCTGATATGGCTGTGGAGCAACAGGAACTCTCACTCACTGCTGGTGAGAATGCAAAATGGTACAGCCACTTTGGAGGACAGTTTGGTAGTTTCTTACAAAACTACATATACTCCTGTCATATGTTCTAGCAATTGACCTCCTTGGTATTTACCAAAAAGCACTGGAAACTTAGTTCCACACAAAAAACTGCACAAAGGTGTTTATAACAGCTTTATTCATAATTGTCAAAACTTGGAAGGAATCACAGTGTTCTTCAGTAGGTGACTAGAAAATAAACTGTGGTACATCCAGACAATAGAATGTGCTTCAATGCTAAAAAGAAATGAGCTATCAAGCCATGAAAAGCCATGAAGGAAACTTAAATGCATATTACTAAGTGGAAGAAACCAGCTCGAAAAGGCTACATAGAGCAAGATTCCAACTATAGGACATTCTGAAAAAGGCCCAACTAAGGAAACAATAAAAAGATCGGTGGTTGCTGAGAGTTACAAGAGAGCAGTGCATGAACAGGCAGAGCACAGAGGATTTCTGAAACAGTGAAACTGCTCTGTATGGTACTGTAACTGGAGATACATGTCATTACACATCTGTCCGTACATTGTACAACACCAAGAGTGAACTGTAATGGAAACTGTGGACCTTGGGTGATGATGTGTATCAGTGTGAGGCTCCTCAGTTGTAACAAATAGACCACTCGGGTGGGAGATGCTGCTAAGAGGGGAGGCTGTGCATGTGTGGGGCAGGGTGATATGAGAACCTCTGAACTTTCTGCTTAGTTTTGATGTGAACCTAAAATTGCTGTAATAAATAGCCCCTTTAAAAAAAGAGGTGTCTTCTCCTACTACTTATCCCTCCCAAATCAGAGGATCAATGATGCATTTTCTGCTTATTGTTCCTCACGGCCACAAACAAGATGACAGACTCATCTCCAGTGCCAGGAGTGCTGTCTGAGTCAAGTTCACAGGACCTCAGGAATTCTTTGCCAAGAATCAGACCCATCTGTAACCCAGAGCCCCAATTTCCTAAGTGTTATTGATAACAAAACCAGTTCTAATTTCCATTTGCATACAGTAAATCAGAAATTCTACATTGAACTGATGATTCCAGGATTTTACTTCTCCCTCCCTCTTGCCATAGTTCCACTTTCTGGAAGAAATTTCACTATAAACCCAAAAAGGGAAGACCAATTTCCTCTTTATCATCTCTCTT
Source organism: Smutsia gigantea (assembly GCA_032199065.1). Lineage (NCBI taxonomy): Eukaryota > Metazoa > Chordata > Mammalia > Pholidota > Manidae > Smutsia > Smutsia gigantea. Next base: position 57,837 of record JAVSCE010009797.1, read on the forward strand.
CCTAGGCTTTCTACACCGTACAGCACAATGCCAACCAAACCCACCCCTAACCACCTATGAAACTCAGGGCAGACATTTTGCTCCCCATGGTTTTCAAGTTTTGTTCCATGTATCCCAGCTCCAAATTTGAAAAATTTGGAATTGCAATGGCAATGATCAATATTTATCTGTCAATGAAGTGAAGAATCCAGGCCTAAATGTAATGTCCAACCCAGCCCAGATCAGTTATTATTCTGATCTCATTTGGAAAAAGAAAAGATATTAAGGGAAAAGAAGACTACAGTAGTTCAAGGTGACTAATGGCTGAACTTTTAAAGGATTCAAGAAACTTACTGTGCATTTTGGCATCAAATATGTATTATATAAATTGTGAATTACTGTAGGCAGATTGGCACCTGTAGGTAGTGGGTGGCTGGAAATTTCTAGTCAATATTTATTCAACATCTCAGTCACTTTGTTCTGGATATAAATGTCTATCACTTCTGTTAAACATTATTTCTCAATGTGTTCACAAGCTCATGTAATCTTTTTCCTGACCAGTTATAGAAAAATGATTTTTAAAGTAATACATTTCAAAGACACCTGACATAGTAGAAACAGGTCTGCAAGTGTTTATATGCATAGTGTAACTGAAATAACAGACTTACAGTTGGCGGACCTTCAGCAGGTCATTTGACATTTCTTGAAATGATATTCCTTGCCTGTATAATAAAAAATAAGCCAAATTAGCTCCATGACCTCACTCCCCTTCTCAAATAATCTTTTAATTTCTGTAACAGTCTGCTCGCATCTCACTTGCAGCATTTATCAGACCCTACTTGTGTTTTAGTCATCTGGGTTTTTCATTCTCTACCCACTCTCTCCCTCTTCCAACCCCAGGCCCTTGAAAACAGGGATCATGTGTCATTCACTGGTACATTCCCTGCTATGCCTAGTAAAGTGTCTTGAAGGCTCAGGTGCTCTGAACAGACACTGAATTGAGGGGGAGTGTGTTCAGGAGTCAGCACCGCCCCTGACACCAACTGCTGTGGGTTGAATTGTGTCGTCGTCCCCCACCCCACCAAATTCATATATTGAAGTCCTAACTACCCACCCACCCTGCCCATACCTCTGAACATGGCCTTATTTGGAAACAGGGTTACTGCAGATGTAATTAACTAACGTGAATAGGGTGGGTCCTAATCCAATATTGAAATCCTTATAAAAGGAGGAAATTCTGATACAGACATAAACACAGAGAACACCATGTAAAGATGATGGCAGAGATCAGGGCGATGCTTCCACAGATCAAGAAACACCAGAGACGGCCAGCAAATGGCCAAAAGGTAGGGGAGAGGAGTGGAGCCGATTCTCCCTCAAAGCCCTCAGGAGAAGCCAACACCTTGATCTTGGGCTTCCAACCTCCAGAACTATGAGACAATGAATGTCTGCCGTTTAAGCCACCAGTCCGCGCTCCTTTGCTACGGCAGCTCTGGCAGATGGGGACTCCCACTACATGGCCAGTACCCCCTCACTGGCAGTTACCAGAACGAATCCCTGGGGCTCCCCTAGGTGCTCGTGCTCACCACAGTTGCTGCCAGAAGCCCAAGTTCTCTTGGTCATTATCACCAACATCCTCATCTCCAGACAGTCTGTGCTCTGACCTCCCGCCTCTCCCTGCCTTTCTGTCCTTCTCTGCTGGGCCTGGGAGACTTCCAACATGCTTTACCTTTTCCCAGAATGCTCCTTCCACTTCCTGGCCTTAATGGAAACCTGTGCTCTCTAGGAGGAAGCTGCTCTCTGGAGCCCACAACTATCTTTTAAGTGCAGGTGGATTTGTCATTCATACATCTCCTACCCCAAGGCCAAGAGCTTAGGCTGCTCAAGACTATGTCTTCCTCTTCCCCATGCAAACTCTCCTGCTTCCTTAAGCTTCACACCACACCCACTGGCCTCCAGAGCAATGTGGTTAAGAATTAGGCACTGGGGCCAGACTGTTTGAGTGTAAGAACCCACTTGGACACTTACTGGTAATGTCACTGGACAGGTCAGTCAGCCTTTGTGAGCCCCGTTTTCCTCATCTATACAATGGGGTGGTGATAATATACAATAATATACATAAAGCTCTTAGAACAATGCATGGTACATGGTGAGCACTGAATAAATATTAGCTACTGTTATATCAGTTTTCAGGCCTGCCTTATCACTTTAATCTCCACCTTAATGACTGTCTTCCTTCTTGGTGCCGTCCACATTCGTGTGGGTGACCCATCCCCACTCTGGGTTTGGGTTCCTGACCTCCTAAGCTCCAATGCCTTTCTCCTTCACTTCATCGGAGCCGCTGATGCCTCTGAGCACATTCCAGCCTCACCAACTCCAAAATCTATACCACCTCCAACTTCTGAAATTAAAAAGACTCCACTCTCTGGTCACAGCCCCACATCTGTTCTGCTTCCTTGTGCAAGTGCTCTCTCTATAAAAATTCTACCACCCCCCAGGACTTCCAATCCATAGAGGCCATGCTCAGTACTCACCAGTTTCCTCCTTTTTCATTTGCCTCTAGCATTCTTCATCTCCCTGACAGTACTCAACCAGATAAATAATGCTTGAGAAAATCACAACCATTTGAACTGGTACAGTGGGTTTGACATTTTTAAACACTTTCCTCCCTTCTAAAGGTTATCCACATAACAGTAAGGCCATTCCTTTTAAATACATTAAGGGGCACGAAGACCCCATTGAGTTCCTGTAACTGGGTGTGGGAACAGCTGTGTGTGGCTGCTGGTTCCGAGTTCAACCCTTGACATAGTCCTTAGTCCTAATAATGGAAGAGGCAAATGGGTACCCTCCAAGCCCAACCTCTACTTCCATGTTCTTTCCTGAGACTCCCCCAGAACACTTTTTATATCTTTACTGCCAGATGTGGGATCTGGGGGATACTCTGTGACAAAAGTGTTCATGTCATTTTATAAAAGCAAAGAAAAAATTGTATTTGAAAAAAGGGGAGTATGTACTTTTCCAATAGTTTTAGAAACTCTTCCCCTCTGAGACTGCACCAGCCTTGCAGTGAAGGCTGGTTCCCCTCTCTCCCCCAGCATAGAATCTCCACCCATGTGTGTGTGCTGTGTGCATGCAAAAGGGTACATCATTGGCAAATTAGGAGCAAGCACCTCAAGGGGTTATCTGATACACTTTTACCTTGACAGCCATTTTCTTAGACTAGCGTACTCTCACTGTCACTGGTGCTGCTAAAATTGCCCTTTCTTTTCCAGAAAGAGTAAGTATTGGTTCATCTACAAAAATTACAGTACAAGTTAGAAGCCATAAAATCACTTTAAAACTCACCCTTTCTAGGTATCTTCTAAAAATCAACCATTTAATTTACTAAAAATATTAAACAATTTTTTAAAACCTCTAAGAGTACCTTCATCTACTCTCTCTTTCTTCTGAAGACCATCTTTTACCTGCCCAGAGGGTTTAAACCATTCTCTTGTACTTTTCCAAACTCAGTTTCATCCAGTCCAGTGATATTTCCAAAACCAACAGGGACTTTGAGAGCTGACCTCCTTTCTGTTTGCCAGCCCTCCCACAGGTTATACATGCTGCCTCCACCTGACCTGGCTTTAATTCTAGGGTTTGTTATCAGCCCTGTGGGACTATTTGCTGCAGGTGAATTTTTACCAAACCTGGCAGATGCCTCCACTTGAAGTAAGTAGGGGCCTCACTCCACAAACAGATGTGCAAGGCACCAACTTTATTTTTCATTATTCCACTTCTGTTCTGAGTCCCCATCCCATGGCATGTAGGAAGTTCATCCCCAGCAACCATCAACTCCACTTCCCCTGGGGTTGGCCTTTCTGGGGAGAAGTGCACAGTCTTCATAGTAACAAGACATTGCCAAGGACTGTTGTCATTTGTCTACACAAAGTCTCTCTGATACATCCCTTACGGCCATCTGCATAATCCCTTCAAACCTGGTTGCTGTCGCCACTATGTGAGTCCTGGGGACCCAGGAATTGTCACAGCTTTGGTGCCCCACGCAGGAGCCGCAGAGTCTCCGTGAAGCTGTCCGTGACACCATTCGCCCAGCTCCAGCAAACCGCCGGCTCCCGGTCAGAAGAGGGCGCTGCATCCATGGGCATCAAGCCAGGGTGTAAGGGACAGAGCGCCCTGATCTCAGCATCTTTGAGTTTCTCGGTGGTTGGTCACACCCCTAAGACCTTCTGTGGGACCTACCTACACCTCTGCCCTCCTTACTTGCCCCCATCCAAACTCTCCGCATTCCAAGAAACATTCTCATCTAAGACAATCGTTTTCTCTGTCTCATGCAGTTTCTTCCAGGCCCTTTGTCTGGAGTCCTGTTCTGGCTCCCTGCCCTCCTGAGGCAGCGAGCAACCGACTGCCTGCCCCTGCCAAGCCTCCGAGCCCTGCTGAGCTCCTTGAGCCCCCGACCTCCTCAGCCGGGACACTCTCTCACGGCTGTCCCCCTTCCCAGCATTCCTGCCTCAGTTTAAGTGAAACCTTCCCAGGTCACCCTGGGCAGCCACCCATGACCCTCCGTTGCCTTTTGTTTCCTTCAGAGCCCTATCACAGCTCATTAATTTTTGTTTCTCTTGTGTTGACCTGTTTGTTGGTTGTATCCCCTCTGAGGATGTCAGTTCCAGGACCTCAGAGACTGTATTTATCTTGTAGTTAAGAGCATGGACTTTGGACCCAGCCTGCCTAGGTTCTAATCTCAACTCTGTGCTTACTAGCTGTGCGATCTTGGGCAAGTTATTCAACCTCTGTGACTCAGTTTCCTCACCTGTCAAATGAGGGGAAGATACCTCATAAAGCTGTTATGACAAATGAGTTAATACCTGACACATAGTAAGTGCTATTAAGGGTTTATGAGACAAAGCACCTAGCACTTGGTATAATGCCTAAATCATCTGGGATGCTCAAAACATATTTAATGACCACAGACATTAATAAAAGAATGGATGAATATATACATACCTAAACATACACACATACATAAGTCCAAACATACATTCAGTCTTACATCTGGAGCTCTCCTGCTCTGCTAGCTGAACCATAGTGCGACAAGATCAAGGTCATTTGCTTGAATCCTCAAAAGGGCAGGATAGTTTATTGTGCCATAGCAACTAATTACATTTCTAAGCCTCTGTGCATAGCTGTCTAGCAACTGAACAGTGCTCTTTCCTGTTGGAATGAATAAGAAAGTCTGAATGGGTCAATGTTTGTTTATCAACATTAATATACAAATCATACACAGAATATGTCTCTTCCACTGTAGTTTCATAGTCACGTCTGCTTTATGAATGATACCTCTCTCTCTATCCTTCTGTGAAAACTGTGTAATTTTGCCCACAATAATCTTTGGACCTGAAAAGAGCAACAGCAATTTAATTCTGGCCTCCTTATTTACATATTTACCTACATACCTGGTTATGCAATCAAAATTTGAGTTAAGTATGTGGCTAATGGGATAGTCCATGAAAGTATCTGAAAACCTTTGCGCTGATCTGCATGTTGACAGTTTTTCAATGTCAAAAAAAAAGGGGGTGGGGAGAAAGGAAAAGTATGTCAGAAGATGTAAAAATCATCCTTAAAAATTAGTGATTACTATGAATTTCAGATTACCTACCACATCTACAAAGCACAAGTTTTGTTTTGCTTTGTAGACTTTAAGGCTCCTACAAATGTACTTTCCTGTTTGTTTTGCTTCCCCTCTGCCCACACCAGGTCATTACAAGGGAATCAGGGCACAGAGAATTGGCCTAGCACTGCCCAGGCAGAAAGATTATTGATATTAGGAGACAGAAATGAGTTAGAAGACTGTGCTTCCTATGGGAAGATCCACCTACCTAGCTTTGTCCTTGGTGGCCAGCACTCGTCACCCAAGGAAGACAGAATGGTCCCCTTCACTCCCTGATGAGCAGAACAGTTATTTCCCCAGACCCAATCCATTTATCAGCTCTTGTGGAAAGCAGAGCTCTTACGGGTGTATGGGAGTCCTTTAATCTGTTTATTTATACACTACACTTGAAATTTAGTCAACCACACAGGGAATATGAAGCTATCAAACTATTATCCACACAACTAATGGAATAAAGACATAAGATAGATGCCATTTCGTGGTGACCAAGCTGTTGGGTCCTGACTCTACCATCATTCGGTATTCACTCCATATTCAGGTTAGGTCCTCAGCTGGATTCACAGAGCACTGACAACGGTATGTACCCTATTGAGCAGAACATCCGAGAAGTTTTCTGTGTGTGCCTAACGGCAAAATATTCCACCTCTAATTCCATGGTGTACCCAAGTAGCCTAACTTCTAACACTTACCTCTCTTTCCTGCTTTCCTTAGGTCTCATGTCCCAATTTAAAAATCTCTATGGTTATAAGGTCATATATAAAAATGCTGTCTCCCTGTTACACCTGATTTTGTGCCAATACCATGATTCATTTTATATATGCAGCTCAATGTAGCATTTCTGCTCCAGTCTAAAATCTCACCGTGTTTTGTTCGGCTCACTGGATCAAAAATATATTGCCGTATTTTCTCCACTAGGAAACATACTTACTATCATTATATTTTTTTCATGGAATCAGGCTTTATTTGTTGCACACTGCTCATCTCCTCCACCAATGCCTTTCTCTATCCCTGCCTAAAATTGTTCATCATTCCAATAAACGGGTATTATGGAATGGAAAAAATTTGGTTTGACTCTCAGAAATCAATTTATGATAATCTTAAATAAGCCTCTTTTTAATTGATGAGTCTATTGCAAATTGCGTACTTCAGTTTACTTGGTAAGGAATACAATTAAACTAAGGCAAGGCTGGTTATGACTCATGTATAATGAAATGAAAACAGTATCATCATTAAACACCAAATAAAGCCATTGATTCCGTGTATTATTCTGTCAGTTTTAATTGAATCACATTTTCCCCTTTTCAGTTCTTAATTATGCAGTTCATGCTGAATCCTTATTTTTATGCACAGAATGGGATAATGTTCTTCTTCCTCCTTACCTTAGTGTCTAAAAATATAAGCCTATTGAGAACGGAAAAGTCTTTGTTGGTCTTAATTAAAGCAAAACACCTGCTTTTATCCTGGAAGCTGAATGTGTTGCTGTACTGTGAGACTGTTACCAAGTGAGGGGACAGTGGGGCTGCTTCCTGTTCCACGTCCCTCTCCCTGACCTGTGTGCTCTCAGCCTCTTTCCAAATTCTAGCGGAAGAGGGAAACTGTGACACACACCACCCAGCAAAGGAGATCGAGGGACCTCTCCAGCCTCCTAGTGAGCATTGACCTGTCTAGACTGTCAGTTCCAGACAGTACAAAGTGAAGGAGATACTGTTTAACATGGGAGCAGACATGGTGAGATAATAATCTAAAACTTTTTTTTTTCTGTTAAATACTGTGGAAGATTTAAAGCTAAAAGCCAGACTCTCTTCTCTGATGTGTGACACACAACTGAGAATATGTACAAGCCAAAATGAACCAAGCAAATGAAACAGTGTAGAAATCTAGATTTAAAGGAAGTCCTGCTATTACAATGTAATTCCTTTAATTCCAACAGTCAGAGGGAACCCAACTCTATTCTTTTCTCTTTCCATAAGGTGTTGGCTATTTCTAAAGGGCTTCTGCCAGATTCAAGTACACACATCACTCTAATATCAACAAAATTTTATTTCAATTCAGAAATAGGGGCTAGATTTTCCTATCTAGAGGTAACAAGTATAGTATATAATGAGAAAGTTATTTACCTTGGAGCATACAATAAAGGCAAAATTGTGTATTTTCAGCTGGGATAGTGTCCCAACAGAAATGACCTGGGTGAATAAACGTCAGAATTGAGAATCAAGGGATGACTTCGGGTCAGTCTTTAATGTCCCAGTGACATTCAATATGAAAGACTGAATAACGAAGTGAATAAATAATCAACTGAATAAATAAAGGCTGAGCAGTTATCATACCGGTTTGGAATCCCATGACTTCCAAACTGAGTCATGAGAAAAGGAAGTAGGTACCCTTTGGATACACCCTGAGAGCTGAGGGCTGGCCTTCTTGGTTGACGACACCTGATCACTCTGAGGAGCTGGCTGTCCCCAGAATATCTCCTAGCTCTGCCATATCACGCTCTATCATCCATGCAGCTGGGTCTCCAGTAACCATGCTAACAGGCAAAGCTGTCTTGGCATGAAGAAAGGCACTGATCATTCTTGGACTCATATGACCCATGTTGAAACTCATCCCCCAATATTTCTCTGCATGAGTTGCTGCAAAGCTTTTAGCAAACTTATTTCAACTCCATTTCCTTTTTATTCCCAACCTACCCTTTAATGGAAGAGAGGAGAGAAAGGAAAATGCCCCAGAAGTGATAAGGAGAATATAGGATGGGATGAGGGAACTCACCTTTATTGAGTTTGTCTCATGATAATGGAACTGTTTGATTTTTTACATCAGTGGCCAGTTTTGTTTTGTTTTCTACATCAATGATATGTTTTCTTAATACCAGTTTATCTGGAGGATTAATAAGGAACCAAGGTAATATCACTTAGATGACGGACAACCAAGGGTTAAATGTAAATGCAGAACATGCATCTATATATTTTATAATATTCCTGACTCAGATTCTACAGTAATAGGTAGCTGGTAAGTCTATAAATAATGTTGACTTTTTATGTTCATTGTTCCTAATGTTGCAAACTAATCTTTATGCCACAGTAACATCTAATTTCAAGTCAATTTCCTGCATATGCCTTTCATGATTATATTGTTTTTATTAATAAATTAAAACAGCATATTTTGGCAATGTGTTTTTTTTTGTTCCACACAAACTTTCAGAGATCCAAAAAGATTATGAAAAAATAAAATTGTTGTTTACAGAGATTCTCCTTCAGAAGAATTTATAAAATTATTCTTTTACTATTCAAAATGGGAAATCATAAAACAAGGAGATTATAACAAATCCTTGGCAGAAATTCACATGAAGACTGCCTGCCAACATTTTAATTAAGGAGAACAGGTTGGCTTATCAAACATAATTGAAAGAGTATTGACCAAAGGTTGGTGTGTCTAAGGGGCAGCTGATGGAACATGAAGTTTCTAGACACAGCCTCTCTCACATTTCCCCTTGACATCCTTTGAAAAGGAACATTCTCCTTCTCCTTGTCTTCCAAGAGCTGAAACAGCCAAATCAAAACACCAGTGGATATGGCAGCCAGGTCCTATGGAAGTATAAAAGCCTCCGGGTGCTAAAGGAGCTTTCTGAAGGTAGACACCAAAGGCACTTGGGGATCAAGTAGGATTCCCATGTTGAAGGAGGGTTCATGCCTAGCCCTGACTGTACTTTGGGCCCTGATAAATGCTTTGATAAGATTTGCTGAACTACTTCTGCATGCAGAATGACATAGATTTACCCTGCTGGCACACAGGAATAACTTCCTGAGATTAAAAAATGACATATATTTAAGAAAAAAATGAAAATCAACTGACAAAAATACCTCATAAAATGCGTCCCTTGATACCTTAATGCTATCCTTTTTATGAGCCAGATTTTCTCATGGCCTAAAGTACTCCCCAGTTGTAAATTAAGCACTATATGAATGACTTGCTTGACAATAGTGTAGTGATCTAAGGTTAACGTTTAACTATTAACAGAAAATAGGATTCCAGGTAGTAGGCCTGGGAAGAGTACCATTAGGGTACCATTTAGCGAATTCGGCTTAAGTCTTATAATAAAGAAGTAACTTACGTGCTGGAAGAAGTCTGAGCCAATGAAGAAACTGATGTGAAGAGAATCTGTCCTCTGGGCTGGGTTATTTTATGTTTCAATATTGAAACTTGAACATTTTTTGCATCAGAAAAGTTATTCTTAGTTGTTGGCAGAGTAAATCCATGTTATCCTGCATGCTGGAGCAATTCAGCTGAATCTAATTAGAACATCTGCAGATTTATGCAGCTTTCTGTATATTAAAGTTCCTACCCTGTGAAATAAATATTTCTCTTCAATCCTTTATTCTTACCCATCTCAGTGTTAATCAGACTAATATGGTATAAATTTTAACAACCACTTTTATGATCCTAGGATGAATGGTGCAATACGAGTCTAAAATATCAAGACCTTATAAATAATGTCAGTGTGCACTGGATTTCAAATGCCTTCCTACTGGCCATCAATTTTGGCCCAGAGAAAGGGAAACAATTATGAACCCAGTCATCTGCTTTTTGTTACTAGTTTTTCAGAGATTTTCAAGGTGATCCATGCATTCCTGGGATATTAAGGAGAACTGCTTTGGTCTTGTCTCTTGACAAAGAATTCACTGAATCATGTAGGCAGTTATACCAAAACAAAGGTTAATTTGTTTTTGCAACTTAGAGAAATTACTCAGACTCATAAAGAATATGAGTGTTTGGCAGAGTTAACTTTAAAATACCTTAATCCCTTGGTGGCAAGTCCACCATCTTTCTTGAGTAACCATGCACCTGGATGCTATGCTTCACATTAGGACTTTTTTTTCAATCTTAACCAGCCTTCTATGTCAGATCAGGCTCACCTGAAGCTAATATGTAATTTCCACCTTAGTGTTAAAACAACTCAAAATGTTACCAATAGTCTTAAACTTAGTTTGAATTTTCTCACACTGAGAAGCAGCATAGTAAACAAGGAGGCCTCATCACCGAGAAAGATTCCAGCCTTATCAGTGACCAGATGTGACCGACTGGTCAGTAACCCAACCACCTTGTGGCTGAAATTCTTCTTGGGTAAAATGGAGATGACAGCATTCACCTTTGGATATGATTATAAGGATTAGATGAAATAACGTGTGCAGCTAGTACATGCTCAATAAATAAGAGCCGAGACACAGAGATGGGGCCTAAAAAGAGAAGCACACAAAGAGACCCTTTTTCTTGGTAACTGAAAAGAAGGTAACATTTTACTTTTAAAAAGGCATTGTCAACTCCCCCAAAATTGCTAGAAACAGACTCCCTCAGCTTCTAGTCAAGCAACACTTGAAATCAATGATTCTCTCAGTGCTCGTGCCTGGGCGAGCGGCAGCAGCGCTTGGAAAACTGTTAGAAATTCAGATCTTGGGTCCCACCTCAGGTCTGCCAAACCAGAAACTCTGAAGATAGGGCCCAGCAACCTGTGTTAAATAAACCCTCCATAGCATGCTCAGGTTTGAGCAACACTGTTTTAAGCCTTCCTTCAAATGTCAGAATAACGCCTAGGACTTCCTCTATGAGGATGTGAAGATTCCTAGCAGATTTGCTAAATGATCTGAATCCCTACTTCCTCCCTCTTGGCCTTCCTCTCCTGATCTTTATTCAGGACTAACTGATGTTCACACTGGCCAGTCAACGCTACAATTCAAATGTCCCCAGCTGCACCCAGAATTAAAATGACAGCTTTCCTAAAATATTTTAGTGGTTTTTTTGAAACATTGCAGACTTTCCTATTTGAAAAACAAGCATTTAGGCCTATTTTAATTCAAGAATTCAAGTATGAAGGTATAGTCATGTATTGCTTCCTCTGTATAATTGTTTTATAAAATCATTTACTACAAATCTACTAGAACTAATCTGTTAAAACTTCTACAGATTGAAAAGGAATGTAATAACATCTTCATTGTATTCATTATACATCTTCATTATATACCTACACTAACTTGCTGATCATGCCCATCTTATTCACTCATTCATATTCCACAAATATTCACCTAGCATCTAGGTGCCAGGCACTGTTTTAGGTAGGGGATTGAGCTGCGAACAAGAAAAGTGGGTTGGTGATGGATGAGAATGTCTTCCTCCTGGAGCTTGCCCTCTAGTGGAGGGAAACAAACTATTTTTAAAAAGTCAACAAATCAATCAATGCCATATGACAGACTGTGTTAAATGCCTGCAAGATAGAAACAGGATGGTGTGATATGGAGCCCCTGGAAGCAGCAGCTTCGTGAGAGAGGGTGGTCAGAAGGGCCCCTTTACCGAGGTTTTATCTGAGTTCAGTCCTGCAGAACAGAAGGAACCACTTACATAGAGGGAGAGGAAGGTGGGGGATGTCGGGCACAGGCTTGGCATTTTTCATGACATGAAAGGAAGCCATAGTGAGTCCATGGAGAAGAGTGCTGTGTAAATACAACCAAAAACACAATCTCCGCCTGATCCAGAAAACCTCTCCACAAATGTAGGCGAGAAAGAAAACAGTTGTATTATTAAATAAGCATTAAGCCAGAATGTGATACTCGTTACAGGCAATCCACCAGAAGATTACAAAGACTGAAAGACATCTCATCCTTTTACAGAACCAAGCAGACACAACCATCACATACATGTTCTCAAGATAAACAATAAGTAGGCAAATAAGAGGACTTGACACCACCATTTGTCACATAGTTCTTCCTCAGACCTTAAATTTACTTAGTAATTGGTGGTGACCATCTGTTTTAGTTAATTGGCTTAACTCAAAGGAAAAATAAATTTCTCTTTATGAAAAGATGTAGTTTTGTAACTTGGGGTGAGGCACCCACTGAAGTTAGGTCCCTACCCTCCCACAGAAACTGGGAGATGGGGGCTCTATCTTTCTTGATGATGCCATTTCAAAGACAGGCTTCCCAGGTTCTTGAGAAAAGACATTCCTGGGTCCTAATTATATATATGACAAGAGTCCATTTAGCTTTTGAAAAGATTTATATACATTTTTGTATATAAGCAACAGCACTGAGTTTCCTAAAGCAAATGCTGTAAGACTAGGGAGTAGGAGGAAGTCTCTTCCCTTATTTTCAACCGGGTGAATGAAGTCTCAGATTTTTCATTTGTATTCGCCCTTTCAGGAGTCATGAATTAGAGTCCACAGGACTAGATTGTGTAGGGTCTTAGAAGAGTTTATGTTATTCTCAGGGAAATGGCAAGCCACTGAAGGTCTGTGACATGATCTATCTTATATCTTTAACAGGACATTTACCCCCAAATATGATGTACTGAGAAGGGCACAACATGACGTTTGTGATAATTATTGACAAAAATGCAAACCACAATCTAATCGCAGAAAAGAATAAATTTAAAATGAGAAACATTACTGAAGAACTAACAAGTAGTTTTCAAAAATGTCAAGTCACCTAAGACAGAGACTGAGTCACAAATTGCAGGAGACTAAAGAGATATGACAACTAAATGTCATGTGGAATCCCAGATTGGGTCCTGGTCCAGAAACATTAGTGGAAATACTGGTGAAGTGAATAAGGTCTATTAGCTGGGTTAATAGTATTACATCAATATTAATGTTCTGGTTTCCAGAATTGGTTAGATGAGATATTAACATTAGGGGAAGCTGGGTAAAGGATATATAGGGGACCTCTCTGCACCGTTTTGCTTTTCCATAGATCTAAAATTATTACAAAATTTTTGAAATTTCAATGTATTTTTTAAAAGACCATTTAGGCTACCGAGTCAATAAACTGATAAGGCTGGGGAGAAAAGTGGTGAGGCCAGTGAGGAGGCTAATGAGAAAAAGTCCAGGTGAAAGACAATAGTTTGAAGATGGTGGCAGCAAAGATGGAGAGAATCGGGAGTCAAAGTGCGCTTTGCGGACAGAACTGGCAGTATGTAGAGACCTAGCGAGTGAGAGAAGTGAAGGAAGGATGGGGTGTAGTCTGGGCAGTGTGGCGTCAGCCATCATGGGGTCTGCTATTTGTTCAGATGACACAGGGTTTCAGACAAGACGACCTGTGGTTCCATCCTCTCTGAAATGTCAGCTCATAAACCCAGCTCTCTATGAATGGGGCAGAAGGCATTGACCAATGTTATAATGATCAAGATATGATTCCTCATAGAGGTGGCCACAGATACTCCTAACCCCAGCTTAGGCACAGCCTGCACGTGTAAGACTCATTTCTTACCAATATTTAGTTTTACATTTGTTTTCTTTCCTTCCACTCCCCCCAAATTAGCCCTAAACCTTAGATGGCAATCTGCTGAGAAATAAAGAGGTAAGCAGAACCCAACGGAACCTTTCAGCCGTCTTAACTTAGCCAGCTATGGAGGATGAGCAAAAACTGCCCCCTGTCTATTTTTTATTTAGAGTCCTATTGCAGCAGGCGGACTTAACTAGTTTTAACTAAACCTCACAGAATTGACTGCTGGGGGCAAAAGGTAATACTCATAAGAAAAATGACAAAACTAGATGATCCTAGAATTTCTAATTCTAGTATCACCTCTTCATCCACCACACTACCACTTAAAAATCAACACAATTGGATTAAGCAATACCATTCCACTCTGAATTTTTTAAAAATAAATAATTACAACCCGCCCCTTCCAGGTAGGATGTCTTTTTATAGAGATTTAAAATGTTGCTACTTTTCACAAGAAACTTATGCCATGTCTCCACACTACTTTGAACATTTTGAAATGGCTGCTTAGAAGTGGTTTTATGGATACATGGCTTGTGGCCAAATGCAGCACAAGTCTTCCTCACAGTTTTCCCTGGGTACAAGTGAGCTTCTGAGGCAGCATTCTCACCACCACTTTTCTAAAGACTTGAAGACTCTGATTTTTAAAGGGACAGGCAACTGTTTGTGTCTTTGCTGTCCTGACTCTGGGGCGGACTCCTTCAGGGTGTGGCCATGGCAGTCCTGGGGAAGTGAGAGCAGGCTCAGGACCCTTTGGTGGGAGCCCTTGACTTGGAAGTCACAGTACCTGGGTTCACACCCTGACCCAGACACTTGCTGACTAGGCAGCCTTGGGCAAACTGTGTTATCTTCTTGAGCCCCAATTTTTCATAGAAAATGGGGGTTGACATAATGCCTCCCTCATAGTAGTGCTAAGGGGATTTCATGAGCCAAGGAATGTAAAGCTTTTAAAATAGAGCTGAGTAAAGATTGGCTACTATTATCCTGGTCTCCTAGTGGCAGGAAGTTCCTTAGTTAATGATTTCAGAATTGTCCTCCTGCTGAGTAAACCATTACGCTCACCTAGTTAAGGCATGAGCTTTACTGAAACTTATACATTTCAGAATATGAACACATTAAACTGAACTGAAAATATGGAAAAATAATTGTAAAACTGAGTTACTGGATGAAAAAAAGAGTTCAGCTTTACCTTGTAATCAAAGATATGTACAATAAATTTCACCAGATACAATTTTTCACCTATTCAGTTGGCAATTTAAAAAATATATGAAATTCATTAAGTGTAAGTAAGGTGAAGTGAATTAAGCATTTGCATATACTGCTTGTGAGAATGCGAACTGGTACAGCCTTTCTGGAACCTTCAAACCATGCATAAAATTTAACCCAACAATTTCACTTGTGGAAGCAAATTCCATCTTTTTTCTTCCTTCCAAATGCACAAACATAAGGCTATAATAATTAAAACAATATAGTATTTGAACAAGATACATAATATAGAACAAGAGTCAAACAGATATGACAATTGACATTAAGTTGACATTTGAAATGAGTGGCAAAAGATAGCATGGAAAATAGGTGGTTTGGAGACAATTGGGTGTTCTTTGGAAAAGACAGAAAGTTAGATTACCCTCCTCATGCTATCAAGCAAAAACAAATTTCAAATGGATTAATATCTGAACATAAAAGCCCCAGAAGAAAACACAGTAAACTATTTTATAACCTTTGAGAGAAGGCCTTTCTTAGCAAAGGCATAAAAACAAGAACTCAAAATGAAAAGGACTAACATTTGGACTACAATTAAAAACAACTGTAAGGCAAAAAAAAAAAAAATACAAGTAAGATGAAAAGATAAATGATGATTGAACATTTGCCAGACATAAATAAGGAAGGGTTAAAGGTTTCTATCAATCAATGAAAAGAGGTATAATTTAATAGGAAAATACACAAATGATTCAGAGAGAATGATTCACTAAAATACAGAAGACATACTGAAAAGTGCTTAATTTTTAAAATTATTCAGGCAATAAAAATTAGGTTATAAATTTCTGTCTACATAGATTGGCAAAATGTTGTTATTTATAATGTTCAAGAAATTGTGGGAAAATGGAAATTCACCCTGTTTTGGAGGGTGTAAGTGGGTACAACTTCTTGAACAATAATTTGGCAGTACCTATTAAAATTAAAAAGCCACATATCCTGTAACTCAGACATTTCTCTTCCCAGAAGCTATGTGAATATTCAACATGTGCACAAAGATATATGTCCAAGATGATTACAGTGGCTTTGTTTGGAACAGGAAAACACATGGACAAACAGGAATAGCCCAACAGTCCATCAGTTGGGGAATATGGGACTACCGTGACTCAGCTGAAAGGAGGTACAAGCCAAAAAAAAAAAGAAAGAAAGAAACAGAAAAAATAAAAATAACAAGCATCGTAATCCGGCTATTGCTTTAAAACTTATGGTTGTCTATAAGGAAATACAGTCATTAAAAATGATGCTTCGGAATATTTATTTAAATAGGGGAAGGTTCACAGTATACTGAGCAGAAGGAAATTACAAACTAGTGTTCAGTATGACCCACGTTTGCAACACATACCCCACCAAGGAGGGACACACACCACCATGTGAACACAGACATCTCTGGGCTGGGTGAGAGAAGGCATTCCAAGGTTTAGCTTCCTCTTTTTATTTGTATCTTATAATTTCTTCAATAATCACGGTTGACTTTTGTAAGGAGGGAAATAAAGCCTTAACAGTACCAACCAAAAGGAGGGTCAGGAGATTTCCTTAACTAAGGCAAAGTGCTTTATTTTCTCTTTCTCCCCACACCCCAACTACCTAAAATGAAATGTTCCATGTTTATTTTATAAATTTCAATACGAAAGGTTTTTATTTCATCTCCAAAGCACCCACAATACCATCCACACTCATATTATTTGGAGTACTTTGAAATGTGTATGGTGGGATCTGTGAAGTCCACATCTGCTGTCAATCTTAACACCAGGGGCATTAGAGAGTAGCATGAATAAAATATGCTGCCCCTGGCCTGGGGAGATAATCATTCTACAGGAACTGTTTATTTTTAAAAATTTTTAACCAAAGAATGAATACATGTTTCAGCTGCTATATATAAAAATATTCACTTTTCAACACGAAAGCTCAGCTGCAATGGGAAGAGGATTTTACACATTGTAAGAAACATTTAAAGTTATGCTTGTCTGGCCATGCATAAAAACTCCTAAAAACTGTGACCATCCAAGGGTTTCTCTCTGAATGGGTCTTTTATTCCAGTGAGTTGGCACAGTGAAAGATGCACTCCATTGTTCTGACCTCACACCAGGGTGAAAACACACAGTTCTGTTGCCATCAATACAATGCACTACAATATATTTTTTATATCCTCTGTAGGTATTCTGAAAGGACCCCATTGGTGGAAATGTTTTTTTCTTTTAAATGCTGGAAAATCCCTGCAATGAATAGAGCACAAAAGCATTTCAATTTCCTAGGGAAAACTGGAGTCCACTTAAAAATGTGACAGTAACATTAAGCATACGAGTAGAAAGAAATTTCAAAGGAAACATATAAAACACTTCTCCTGTGTCACAGTTCATTATGCAAACTCCATACATCTTAGTAGAACGCAGCATATTTATACTTAAGAAAATCAGTTTACCAGGAAACTTACTGATAATAAACCTCGGCTGATCAATAAAAACTTAATTTTGACGTAGACACGGTTTTCTCTCTCCCTCTGCTCTGTGGTTCTCATGCCTCCTAGTCTTAATCGAAATTATCTTTATTTCAACTCTTGAGTCTTCTTGTGGATTTCATGGTCCCTCCATGAAATTTCAGAAACTAAAATATAAAATATTATCAGATGTGGGTATGAGTGGTAACATAGATACTGTGGGATGCAATTAAACTAGTGGGAAAATGGACAAGTAAGGAACAGATGTAAAGTTTGGACCCTGGTGGGTCTTGGATACTGAATATTCAAGTGTAAGAGCTCAGAATCTTACTACATCAAGTTTGACTCAGAAAGTAGAGACGCATAAAAGAATCTACTCAGCAAAATCAATTCATCTCAGCCTTTAAAGGTAGTAGCCATCTATGACCATCACATTATGCAAAACAATAGCTCCAAAAGAATTATGGGAATCAGGGCACTTAATCATCTGATAGCTTAACTATATATTAATTATGGTTTGATATTGTTATTAATTGAACATAGTATAATATAATGTGCTCAAATTGATATGGGCTCCATTGTATGCAAGTGTCAAAATGAGTGATTTAGGATTCTAATGTATTATATCTGCTTTCTTATATAAAGTTTATTGATACAGTACAATATCCATATAATAGCAATTCCATCAAAAAACATGTAGAACACCCAAAATCAAAGCACAAGTGTTAATGAAACCAGTCATTAACTAATGGATTCTACTGAAGGCAATTTGAGTTTTAGTTTAATTAGTATACCCAGAGGAGAAAAGGAATTTTTTATTTTTAATTTCTTAAATTTGTGGTAAAATATAAATATCATAAATTTTACCATCTTAACCACTTGTATATGTACATTCACATTGTTAAGCAAACATCACCACCATCCATCTGCAGAACCTTTTCATCTTTCCAAACTCCATACCATTAAACAATAACTTCCTCTAGTAAAAAATTTTAAATAGAGAAAAAAATATCAACATGTGTGCAAAAAATAAATTTAGCAAGTCCAAGTCAGAATAAAAAAAATGTTGAGATGTGATGTTTCCCTAACTATACAAGTAAAAACCTCTTTTGTGATTTTTTTGCTCTATTTTAGCACTTTTATTAACTGGTACTCTTATTAACGTAATATGTTTCATCTAATTAGCTAGCTATTTCTACTTAACCCTCAGTACACCAGGAAAAGTTGTCATCATCATTTATCATATGGGTCCAGTGGGCCTTTTAACTTTTTTATATTTTAAGTCATATTACAAATAATTTACAGAAGTTATAATAAAGAGAATGAAAAACTTTACTTAAAGTTCCACAGAATTTAAACATAGCAAACCTCAGTTGATCAGGTAAATTTTGGTGCCCAAGTATCAAAAAAAGATGAAATAGTATTATCACA
Organism: Smutsia gigantea; assembly: GCA_032199065.1. Taxonomy (NCBI): domain Eukaryota; kingdom Metazoa; phylum Chordata; class Mammalia; order Pholidota; family Manidae; genus Smutsia; species Smutsia gigantea. The sequence goes on from JAVSCE010009797.1 coordinate 76,861, forward strand.
TATTTTTTGGTGACTCTTGTCACAAAATATTGGTGTGTTGAGGTCTTTCCTGATTGAATGACAAACTGAATGAAATGTGCTGTTTTCTTTTGTGTCTTTAATAATATATTGTTCACTTACCAGATTTTGAGTTTGAGAAAATTCATGGTGGACATCTCCATCTGAAAACTCATAATCTCAAATTGTGCTTATCTGATCAATTTCACCATCGTCCTTCAAGACCCGAATACTGCTATCTCCCCTTTTGCATATATCTTTTGATTCATATTATAATTTTGAACCAGCTTCTTCTATTTTGTCCCTTTGCCATTTTGAGAAGAACATGTATAATTCTGAATTCTCAACTGTTTCAATGAAAGCTGAAAGCAGACCACAAACATGTCTTCAGTCTCCTCTTATATCATTCTTAAAATACATGAAATGGGTGAAGGGGGTCAAAAGGTACAAACTTGCAGTTATAATACAAATAAGTCATGGGGTGTAATGTACAGCATGGTGAATGTAGCTAATAATAGTATATCACATATTTGAAAGTTGCTAAGAGAGTAGATCTTAAAACTCATCACAAGAAAAAAATTTTTGTGACCATGTATGGTGACGGATGTTAACTAAACCTACTGTGATCACTTCCAATATACAATATTATATTGTACATCTGAAACCAATAAAATGCTACATTATGTCAATTGCATGTAAATTTAAAAGGTTTTTTTTTAAGAAATATGATGCAACACTTGGGGCAACATAATAAGAAAGCTGAAGAGTTGTGCTTTATTTCACTATTATATCATTCTTTAGAGGGCTTCAAATTTTGGCAATTCCATCATTCCTATGTTATTATTGCAGTCTGTTTGGCCTAGTTGTTAATAATTGATAAGTAATGATTAAATAATTCCTAACATGATGAACTAGCAAATTGTCCCAAGATACAAAGAACAGTGATAACAATAAGGTCACTAAGCTCTCATGAATGTACCTTTTAGATTTACAAAAGTATCTAATGGACCTATATAGTAACTGCAAGACTGAAGGAGTTTTTTTCTATTTAAAAGAAATGGTAATTTTTCTCTTTGTTCTTTGGAAGGCTATGACAAAAGACTAAAATTCATGAGGTATCATCCTTACAAACAGTTAAACCTGTTCAAGAAATAAACTCTAAAACTAAAATTTGATCCAGTGGACCCTAATGGCACACCAATGAAATAAATTTCACATAGAAGTAAATTTTGTATCACTAACATAATTAGAAAACCAATAATACTTGCTGTATTAGTTAGGATTGTGTTCCTTCATGTATCCACCTAAAATAACAACTTACACAGATAAAAATCCCATATAAAACAGTCAAGGGATAGGAAGTTCAATCTTAGCTATGATAGCATCATGGTTATTTGGCACCAGTATCTTACTATTTTTCTGCTTTACCTTTCTTAGCATAAGTCTTTTGTTCTCAAGATTGCTTCAGGGTCCAATTTAGCTGCTGCTGCTCCAGCCATCTCATCTACATAAGAAGCAGGAAGGACAAATGGGGCTAAGGCAGAAAGTGTGCAACCCTCAGATGAATAAACTCTCTTTAAGCATCCTTCCTGAATGTCACACATGGCATTTCTGCTTATTTCACTGGCCAGAACTCAGAGGCATGACCACATCTAGGTTCAAGAAAGGCTAAGAGTATAATCTTTCAGCTGGGTACACTACCATTACCAATAACAAAGAGATTCCTTTAGTAAAGGCAAAGAGAGTTTTGGATATTAGGTAGGTAACCATTAGTTTATGCCACAACTACCAAAAACACATGATAATCCAACACATACAAGAAATACAAAATATTATTAAATATTAGGTATATATTGTTGATAACTGAAGTTATCAAGGACCAAAAGCTTCTCTCACTTGGCTAAAAGGAAAAATCTCAAGTACTAGAAAAATGTTAATGATTTTCTCCTTGCCTTCAATCAAGAGCACTAAGAAAAGGGCAAATGACCATCCCCTCCACCCCTACTGATTTGATAATTCAGCGATTCAGTATCATTGAGTTCCATATTTATGCAGTACTTAAAATCACCTCCTGAAACCACCAGTGGTGTGCTTCCCACACTCTGGAGAAAACTGGGCTATCGTGAAGAAATCATAAAAGGAGTTAAGATTATACAGAAAAACAGGATACAGAGCGAGAAGACTGGTCGCTAAGTCAAGAAATTCTGCCATAGACTAGTGGAATTTATACCTAAAAGGGCATTTGGACATTAGCTAGCCATAGAGCCATAAACTCAAAAAATTGAAAATTATTTTAGAAGTAATCGTTCCCTCGTACAGATTTAAAATAAGCCTTTCAATACAACTTACCCTGTTTCTTTCTGGAACTATATAGCAAAGGGAATTTAGCCACTTTTCCATGTATAAATCCTCTAAAATTTTATTTGCTCTCTTTAATTTATTTATAACTTCCACTTATTATTCTCATTTTAAAAGCCACTTGAATTCATCTTTATGTAAAAATTACAAGTTATACAAATAAAGAGCCCTGTAACTCTACCTGAATCCCAAGGAAGAAACCATTATTGTCAGCTTTTTATAAATTATTCCAGATCTTTATCTCTTTATGCACACAGAGAAGTGTATCACTGAGGGGGTTCCATAAAGTATAATACATACATATTATATTCAAAATGCTTTGTTTTTCACTTAATAAATCTTAATGCTATTTTGCATGTCAGAACCTACAGATCTGCCTCTTTCATTTTAATTGCTGCATGGTATTCCCTAGTTGTAATATATGTAACTATGATAAAATCTTAGGATATTTCCAGTTTGGGGCAATTAGTAAAACTGCTAGAGTAAATACCCTTGTAAATGCCTTTATATAAATATCTTTGTGCATATGCACTTGTGCACAAAATTTCCCTAAGTTACCTACAAATGTGCATTTAAAAACAGCAATCATGCCATATTGACCTGCAATACAACCATACCATTTCACACCCACTAACAGATATGAAAATCTCCATTTCCTCACATTCTCACCAGTACTAGATATTATCAGTATTTTTGTCTCTTCTCAATCTGAAACAACCATTTATTTTTTTGAAGTCATATGCAATATCTCTAAATTTTTTTCTTTCCGAGCTGAGCCATCCAGTTTCTTCAATCCTACCTTGTATAGGTCATGGTTTTCAGACCTTTCACTATCCCGGAATGACTCCTGGAGATGGTTCCATTTATCATTGTTGCTCTAAAATGTATTTCCAAGAACTGATTAAAATGGTACAACTGTACTTTGATCTGACCTGTGTACACAATAGGACTGTTACCTATCTTCTTCTGAACTGGTTAATCTTAATATTTTGTGAGTCTCTGCTCTCATTAAGAATCTGCTAAAAGGTATGAACCCCTTCTCCCCAAAAAACAAAACACACATACATGCAATATGCATACAAAGTCAGAGGTTTCATGAACCACAGACCCAAGGTTAATCATTTATTAATGCAGCCCCAAGTCACTTTTAATTTTAGTAGCCATATCACATTATTGTTGATTCACATTGAGTTTGTAATCAACTACATCTCAAATCTAATTTACATTATATATTCAAGTACTGGAAAATGACATCTTGGTCAGCCTGTATTTTTATACATTATGCAGCTGGGTGCTGAACATGTGCGTTATTCTTTTAATGTTTCACCTTTTTACTTTCTATCTATCCCATCTGCCCATTGAGCTGTTTGGGAGCTATAAGTGTGTTGCCATGTAATTTATGAATGTCTTCACTTGTTTCAATGAAAGATTTAAGTAGGAGTGCAACAACATACCATACAGCTTTGCCCTAGAGTCTTTTTTTCCCAACAAATATTCTTTGAATGACCATTGTGAGCCAGGCTCCGAAGTGACTAAGTTGTGACCTAACATATACTTGCTCCCTGTGAAAGATACCATGTACAACTTGATCAGTATCTTGCTGAAATCCAGGTATACTTTGTGCATACTATCCTGTAGCCTCCCAAGTTCGTAACCTAAACATCAAAATAGGAATTGATATTAGTGTACATTCCCCTGGTTTGTTTTTTATTCTTTCAAAAGATTTATTGAGCGCATTCTAGGTGAGAGGTAATGTCCTAGGGCTGGGACTACGGTGATGCACAGGACAGAAGGAGGCCCCCCTTGTAGAGCTTGCAGTCTGGTGACAGATCGCAATGCTCATGCTGGCTCCAAGTCATCACCACCCCTTGCTGAGTGTTCAGAAACCTCTACGGAATAATCCATTCTAAAATTGTGCCCACTATAAAAAACAAAGGTTTGGGGGCATTACATGATCTTTCCAAACTTAAACAGCTAGTGATTAAGTCTGGCATTATTTGATTAACAGTAACAGTGGTGAGATTAATGGTGTCTAAGAAAACATCCAAGAATTTTTTGTGAATAAATGAAGCAGAACAGGAAAACAGAAGATAGCAAAGTCAGAACATTAAAAAAGTACTGCAATATAATCCACTGAATATGAAGATACATTTCACTTAACGAAATTCATAATATTCTCTTACTATCTTTGCAAACCCACTATTACCACCAGCAGCCTAACTCCCACTTGTACATTCCAAAAGGGAAGTCCAGGATCTAAATCTCTGAGTCTCTGGCAATCAGGTTTAAATGTTCCACTGTTTAATCATGTAGTCTATGAAGTATCATTGGTATATGAAGTCTGTGTAATATGACAATGAAAATGACGGCCCTATTTCTGGATTTGTGGGTCTCTCACAAATGCAAGCCCTCCTAAGTGTTGCTTTTTCAAAGGGACACATTATAACATAGAATTAACAACTCCACTGAAAAAATTGAGTTTGGTGTGTTTAGTGTCAAGGGGTTAAAAGACAAAACAAAATGCAGTTTTCATCTAAATAGTCACAAACTCCATTTTCAACAGAGTCCATATAATAAAATGAGCTCATCTTCTAAGCCACTTTTCAAAAATCTGTATGCTACCATGCTTACTGTGCTTAATATCTAAATAAAAAAAGCAGCATATTGATTTGGGATTAATATGGTTTTAAGGCCATGCATTCATGACTTTAATCAGGATGGTAATGTACAATTCATGGAATGCAATGTTAAATTAACATGAGTAGTTCTTTAGCCCCATGGGATAGAAAAGTGATTTCCTACATAAGCTTAAAGACATAATTAAACATATATTTCATTTCTCTTTCAAGAATATTCTTTTGAACAAGTCTGATCCAGCTGTGGGGAAAGCAACTGGCAGTTTCCAGCTGAAAGGAAAACTATTGGAATTCTCTTGTCTCTCCACCTCATCTTTCTCTGTCTTCATATTATTTGCTGAATCAAAACGTAGTGTTTTAAGGGAAAAAATAATGTTGTTCCAAGTAAAAAAAGATTAAATAGCCAAATTAATGAGAATTTATCTGATTGTTAAATACAGCCAGGCATTTCTGTTGACCCTTGCTCTGTGCTTTTTGAGAGAAGCTATTAGAAGAAAACTAGATAGTTATAACTGCGAATGACATTTTTTAAAAACTCAATCTAGGAAAATCATGTAAATGTGTACATTTCCAAGTGAAAAATCTGTCAGAAGTTCTTACCAAAAAAACAGGATAAACTAGAACATAATGATTGATTCTATTTCTGCATTAATGGGGTTATATTATTTTTACAGAGAGCTGATAGTGCATTCCATCTTCCTCATTAATTAAAACCAAATCATTTTAAAACCTACATAGAGGTCTGGAAATATCAATTTATACTAACCAGAATACAGATAAGAAGAAAGGAAAAAAGCATTTCAAAGACTGCAACCAAATAAAATGGTGAGTAACATACAGAAGAAAAGCAGAGGACAAATTGTGAAGACATGCTGATGGAAACCGAGTGGAATGGCTCAGGCGGCATTTTTAGAGTAGATTTTTTTCAACATTTAAGTTGAATTGCTCTTTTGGGTAAATGTTCAACAGAAGATTGATAAGAACAGTGAACGCATATATGTATAAATAAACAACATGTCTAAAAGAAAACAAAAAAACTCCATCTACTTCTACATTTGAGAGAAATATAACTACTCAGCATGGCAGCCAAAATTCTGAAAAAGATCATCACACTCTGAGCTTTTGATTCCTGAGCTTCAATAGAAACTATTTATAGCATCCATCTTAAATAAAACTATGTTTTTTAAAATGTTATATTTGTATACATAGTACATATATAAATATATTAACATATTTATCAATATATCAAATACACTAGTATATTTCTTAATATATGTTCATAAAACAGCCATGTTTTATAGATATAACTAGTAAGTATAAAAGGGCCTATAATTCATAAATAAAACTACCCCCGAAGACTCATCTATCTAATACAAACAGCAAGGAAAATATGTTCTAACAATTATAAAATTTTGCTTTGACTATGTTCAGTTGGGAATTCTCCTTTGCACAGAGTACAGTGTGTTTTTCTATTACTTGTGCTTATTTATTGTCCTGAGTCTTTTAACATTAACAATTAGCAAAGGAGTAACTATTTTTCTGTGAATTTAAAACATTTGCAACTCTTCTTTCCCTTCTTCTAGACAAGTTATCTTTTCCTGAAATAGCAGAGGAAAAAATGCAATCATTAATCTTGTAACTTAGGGTAAATCCTGTGGATACTGAACTGCTTATGAAAACACAACTTTATAAGTACCCTTTGGTTATCGCTTCGTATTCTTTCCTTTTATCCAAGATCACTATCAGCCTTAGCTACCACACATGATGGTTACACACAGGACCCATCGTAAGCAAAATTATGAAACTAATAATCGTCTTTACTTTGGAAAACATGTGAGTAACCCAAAGTTTAATAAACCAGGCAGCTGTTTTAACTACATCATCAAGCTTGGAAGATACACAATGGCTTTGTCCAGTGGGAGAAGTATGGACAAACGCAAATCCTGAGCAGGTTAACAGTCACATGAAGAGTGAACTATGAAAGATGTGGTCGATATGCTCAGGTCAGTATCACAGATACAGAGGGAGGAGACAGAGGGAGAAGGTATTCAGAGCACAGGGAGAGTAGTTAGGGGAGGGTTCCTCTCGGGGTCCCTCTTGTCAGCTCTGCCAGGGCAGTCTCCATCCACAGAGTTGTGGCAACACTGCCTGGATCTTTTTCTATCTTGGGCTTCTCTAAATGTATCTGAGGATTCATTCCCTGGTGTGAAGGATCCACTACTCTGTGAGCTATATACTGACAATACAATCCCATTAATCTGTATGTCAAGGATCTCTGCTCATCCCCCCGGGCCAAGGCCCTGGCTTCCCTGTATCCTGGCTTCCCTGAATACAAGTTTCACAAGTTTGAGGATCTTCTAAGTCCACACTGGTTCTCTCCAGAAACTTCTTTTTAACTTAATAGATCTATGCTGCATTATAACATCTGGCCAGTAAGCAAGTCAGCTTTCTTGTTTTTTTTCTCAAGGTTGCCTTTTGAGAGGAGGTTTTATTTAAGAGTTCTGAGGTTAGGTATCTGAAAGATAAGATGAAGCCAACTGTAACTGGTAGCCTTTTTTCTGTTCTTAAGACTCAGGATTCAGTCTTAACATCTGAATCAGTGAACATCCACTGTTTAATCAAGATGTGTTTCAAACTCCCCAGTCCCTGCTCTCCCTTTTCTCCCCATAAAAATCCCTAAATTCAAGACACGTGATGAGGTTCTATAAATCTGAAGTTCCCTAAATTCTTTTATTTAATAGAAATTGTCTATATTTCATTTCCAAATACTAGAAAATGGGTTGTCAGTGTTTCACTTCCAAATGGGAGATTAAATTCTTTCAACCTGACGGTGCTTGTTTCCTAAAGTACCAAAATTAATTAAAGGATATAACATATGTACAGGATAACAATCTCATTTTCAGAGATGTTTATCATTTCTAGAAGCTTGCAATGTCTTCCCATTTTATCTTTCTCCTATTCTCTGACAGGTACACCCATTTTAGCCTAGTTTTCCCATTCTCATCAAAAGATAGGGGGGCAAGACACCTCCAGAACTGAATCCAGTGCAAACTCAAGCTCGTGTTTACAGCCAGCATGCTAGTCTCTGCTGCAGGCTCACCTGCAGCTTGTACCACGTTTACTAACTGAAACCAAAAATCTTATTTCTCTGGGCATTTGGTGGCATGGCATTATTGGCACTGACTATTATTTGTGTCTAAATTAGACTTAATTTGATCTAGAATAGAGAAGGTGCCATTCCCAGTCAATACAGTATCTGTCACAATCTGGAAGTTTGTAACATACACAGTGACCACTCTACTGACATCTCGTCCATGTAGACTTTTGTATATACTAATTTATTTAGTGTCAAATAGCACTGATTTAAGATCAGGCAATATAGTCTGTGAAAATAAACATTTCCCAGAATACTTTTTTTTTAATATTTTCTTGAGACTTCTTAGTATCACTGGAATGAGACTGGAATCCAACCTGATACGAGAACCTACCCTCTGCTTATATAATTTTAAATTACATATTTCTTCTCTCCTTCAACATTTTTGCTTTCCAACAGTAAAATAAATGGTACAAGAATCTGGCCCTTGGCCACAAACCATTTTGGGGTATTCCAAAATATTCTTACCCCAATTTTTAAACCAGCAATGAAGAAGCTAATCAATGACAGGGTTAATACTGAGATTGCAGAGCTTCTAGATTATCTCCCACCACTGAACAGTCCCTTTTCCTTTCTCTCCCTCCCTCCCGTTCTCTCTCACCCCTTCTCATTCCCTCCTAAAAACATCGCACTGAAAATGCAAGAAAAAACTGAAAATTGTATTTCGGAGGAGAAAGATGAAGTCCTAGAGATGCTTATGTCAGACTGTAGGGTCGATATTTACAATTTGCCCAACTTTATTATCCAGGTTTGTCGTCAAGCAGAAGACACACAGGAAGGAGGAGGAATTTCCAGGGAGGAGCCTGTCATCTCCCCCTAGAATAGAAAGCATCGCCCTGTAACTCAGATAAGAGGAAGCTCAGAGAGAGACAGAGAATGAGAAGGAGGGGGCTTTGCGGGAGCAGAGGCATGAGTGGCACCCAGCATCCCCTCGCTGCCCCTCAGGTGGTGGTGAGCAGATGTTCCCAGCAGATGCCTGCCCAGAGAGCATGCTCACCAATGCTCACTGCACCCTTCTGTGTCCCCACTTAAAATGGGGATAAAGAAAACCTGCTCCCTTGGGAGGTTGTGAGACTTAAACGAGTTAACACACATAAAGCTCTTAGAAAAGGGCCCAGCATACAATAAGCCCGCACTAAGTCATTGTTTAAGAAATACAACATGGCGTACAAGAGGTCCAAAGACAGGAAATTTAGAAAGGGTTTGAAAAGTTTCTCAAAGCCTTAGAGGAGGAGAATTGTATGAGGAAAATGGCACTCTTTATCTTCTCAAAATACGGAATCTTTTAATAGGTCCAGCACACAGGCCAAGGAGTTTTTTTTATTTGCTTGTTTCATTTTATGATCAAACATAAGTAAGACTCTCCAAGTCCAGTGTTGCAGTAAATCAGTTCCTTCCTGTGGGCAGAGTCTGAAGAGAATTAAAATGTCTTGTCCATTGTCTCCCTCGGGTCTTTCCATGACAGATCAATATTGCCTGTCCCACAAAGGCTGACTTAGTGGCCTGCACCAACAGCGTACTGTGTGATTCATTTTCTTTGCAGGAAAGTCAGTCATCACTTTCATAAATACTGCTCATCTTTGCGGCAGTGTTCCTGTGACGTGTCCTCATTGTTTTGTTAAGCTCCAGAGTCTGTGCTCTGTCAGGACATCACATAGCCCTGCTAATCTCTGTAAGGACTCCAGCAGGGAAATTAAAGCCTACAAACACAGGAGGGCAATGACTCGGTCTGTGGCCAGGCAGGGACCTCCCCGAAACTATGATGACTGAAATACGTTTTTAAGACTGAAGAGTGTAAAAGGGGCCCAGAGCAAAGTAGGGGTCAGAGCAGAGTGAGCAGAGCGCATGCAAGAGTTCAGAGAATATTATTACCAGCGGTGGAGGAGACGGGATAAAAATAATAGTGGCCAATAATCATATAACACAGAGTATGTGGCAGGCCTTGTTCTAATGGCTTTACATGTGTCAATTCATTCTATCATCCTAACAACCTGAGCAGATGGGTATTAAAAATGCTGTCATCATCAAAATCCATTTTACAGAAGAGGAAACTGAGGAACAGAGATTAAATAGTTTGCCAAGGTCAGGCACCCAGAAAGCAGAGGACCAGGATTCCCACCTGAGAGCCTCGCCCCAGGGCCACATGTTCAACGTCAGGCAATACTGCCTCTCTGAAATGGTAGAGACGTGAACTTTTGTTTGATATGGACAAAAAGGCAGACTTTTTGTTTCTTTCATTTCTAAGTCTTCATAAACCAATACTACTGTAATACTATTACAAATATGAAGTACTAGGAGAACGATCACAGAATTAGGTGTTTCTGCAATGTCAAGTTACCATAAAAGTTTCTAAATGCTTTCCATTTCTGTAGCTTTCTTAGTGCAAACTAATAAACAGTTCATGGACCAGCCCTGGTCCATCGACCACGCTGCGTGTGGGACTAAACTGATGATCTCTAAACTCCACGGTTCTGAAGGGCAATGAAAGCTGTTCAGGTTTCCCTCTTCTCTACAAAATCTCAGTTCCAACAGAGGTTAAACTTGAACCTAAATAAGCACCTAAAACGATGCCCACTTGGGGTTAGACGTTTTCCATTCATTTACAAGCATTTGCTGAGCAGCGGCTCTCCTTCTGGTATTAGATCACAAATTAAGGACATAAGGACAGAGAAACCCCCTCACAAACTTAGACTCTAGAAAAGAGGACAAAAAAATACATCAGATGCTACAGATTGCTACAAAGGCTGACAACATTTAAAGCTGTAAGAGAAAAAGAAGAGACATTCTTCCCTCTCTCCTTTCAGCCCCTTTCAAGTAATAAAAGGAGTAAATAGTGTTTCCTAAGCCATCCTTTTCCCCAGCTGAGTATAGGGAAAGGAGGTGTAAGCTTAGTAGAAAATTAGAATCTCCAATCAAGAAAGAGTAGTAATTGGGTTCTGACCTTATCCATGCTATGGCAACTCTGGCCTCTCTCTCCTTACATGACTACCAACGAGGTAAGGGTGGACCCAGAAGACGTGTCGCGTGTACTCCATAACTAATCCTCCTGACATCCTGCTGTCATGGGCCGTTTCCCTCCTACTTTGGTCTGGTTCGCTGTAGTGATGTCTCCTACATTGCATGTAGGTACGGGATGGCTTAGCCACCGCTGCCCACGAGTCTTTTCCCCATAAAGAAAGCCCTGCTATAGGGTGGTGAGCTCCATCTCCCGTCACTGTAGAAGCCCCATTGAGGTCAATGCCTTCCATATCAATAGGTCACTCTCCTGTTTCCACTTATTCTTCCACTGTGCTTGCCTCATTCCCCATGTACAGAACGCAAGTCCTAACTGACAGGGCTGGGGCTGGGAGGCCACTGATGAAATCACACAGATTCACCAACACCTCTCAGACACTAGCCCAAGGCACTCTGAGATGTGCATTTCAACTCTCCCTCTGAGATGAAATCATCCCAGATCCCTTAGTTCTTCCCAGTAAAATGGACCCATATTAGGCCCACCCACCCATCCACCAGACATACCTGATACAGGTTTTGAACTAGAACACCTGCTCAAGAATATGACTATGTCTCACAATAGACCCCCTCCCCTGGTCTTTATTTTAACAACCACCGCTTATCTACACCACAGTGATTCCCAACTTAAATTAGCCTCCACAATACCACACCTATAACATACCTTAGTGCAGGCAGCAATGGAGTCTTATATGGCAATCCGGGTGGTGATGGGGATTTTATCCAAATCTCTAGGAAGACAGAGGCCTGCAGAAAAGCGCAGTCTGTGACTTCTTTGCCATCCACAGGCAAACAAGGAACTTTTTGGAAAATCATAATGTCCTGAATTTTTGAAGTGCTAACTTGCATGCCTTTTGACTTTTATTTCCCCGTTCTTCTCCTTGCCAACGGAGACCACTGCACTGGATAGTGATTCTGTCACTACATTTGGAAATTTTGCAGGATACCTCCCATATCTTAGCGTTGTAGTCCCTCTCTCAGTTGTTCCAACTTACCTAAAAGTTGGCTTTTGGATATGACATATCTTTTGCGTCTTCTGCCCTTTCCGTAGTTTACAACTTCCAAATGATCACAATGACTAGGTTTGTTGCTCAGATGAAGAGCAAGCCAACTCAACATTTCCCATGACTTTGCTCTGAAGGGAAATCCTGTTTTTAAATGCAGCCACAACCTAATTAAAAATTTTTAACTTTTCCCAAATTTGATTTATGTTCCCTCAAAGACTGCAGAGCACTCTTCCCTCCTGTTCCTCCCAGCTGACCTGGACAGCCCCTCCTCCCATGATTCTCTCCGGCACAAAGTTGTCAAGCCACCACAGCAGTTCTTTCAAAGTCTGAGCAACATGCCCGTCAAATCAAGAGCAGAGGAAAGGTTTGGGGAGTTCATTTTGAGAAGTGATTCCTCACTAATCCCTTCTCAGATAAATAATAACGGTTTATACTTATTATTCCTTGTTCGGAATTATAGTTACCCTTCTCTCTCTTATTTCAACAGACTTACGTTACTTTGTAGTTGATACTTCGAAGACCGTATACTTAGGCTCCTATGCTTGTGATGCGTATCATATGTGTACCTGTGAGGATGCTGTAACTTCAAAGGTGACCCACACAGGTTCCTGCCAGCATGAGGCATCTGGATGCGTTCAGTAATGCCAGGGGATATTTGGCTTCTCCCCCGACCCTTTCTTTTTTTTAGGAAAATGCTCAAGTTGTTCTGCAGGATGGCCAGGCTTACAGGCAAAAATTTCATAGTACCTAAGTTCTAAACTCTCTGGGATGAGAGTATATCTTTTTATTACTTTGAACATAGATGGGTATAAATGGGTTCTCAATTACCAGTAAGTTGATTTCAGAGGCAAACCATGAACAAATCTCTTGGAAAATGTCAAGAAAACATGCCTGATAAGGGACTGAATTTGCTGCCTTCACCCACCAACTGCTTTGTTTCCCCATTACCATCAGCTACAGGTCCACAGGCACAGTTTGATCAGAAATGTTGGTTCTCACCCGAGTGCAGGGGAGAAGGAAGGGGGCCAAGTCTGAGTCTATGTGCTGCCTCCCACTTCAGCTGCCCTCTCCTACCTGGAGAATCTGCTCCTACTTTGTCCCTCTTAATTGGCGACTGGACTGTTTGACCCTTTGACAGCTGATATTTTAAGGTTTTTAACACATTTTACCTAATTGCCTTCCACAAAGGTGTACCAACATTCCCACCAACAGCACCAGTAGTGCCAGTTTTCTGGTACTTTCACCAAAACTGAGCATAAGGAAATGGATGATGGTGATGGAAGTTTCTCACCATTGGAATGAGAAGTTACAGTTAAGCAAAGTGAGAAGCTAAAACGAACCATGCAGTACTGAATGAAAATCAGAGACTCAGTATGAACTCATATTTGGCTTAATACAGATGCAGATAGATAAAAGCAGATAAATAATTACAGATGTATAGGTACACACAAGGTAGTATCTATACATGTATTTCCTATATTTCCTAGCTCCATCCCCTAATAGGACCTAGAAATAACAACACCCTTGTAGCAACAAGCACACGTAGGGCCCAGATCTTGGTTTCTGATAGCATTCTCCAATAAAAAGAAAAGGGCTCCTTGAAAAAAAAAAAAACTGATTCTGGGACTGGAGCATTAGATACACAAGATGAGCCTTATAGTCTTATAGAGCCAGAATGAAAGTGCTCAAAGGCCAAATGATGGGGGCCAGTCAGAGGGTCACAGGAACCAACCTAACAGAGCTCCCAAAGGCCCAAGCTGGAACAATCTGAACAAACTGAGTAACACATATTGAACTATAACCCAAAATATAAGATAAAAATTCTTAACCATACTGATATCCATTAATGATTAAATGAATAACTGAATGAGGGAGAAGACACAACTCTCTCTGCAGATGAATTCCAAATAACTTACACTGATACTCCACCCTCAAGGCAGTGAAGCAAAACTCCCCATTCCTTAAATGTGGGCCACAGAGTAACTTCCTTCCAAAGAGTACAGTATGGAAAGGAGAGGCTAAGAGTCACTTACAGTGGAGAAGTCTAACAATACTTCCAGGCAACCAAGGTTAACATCAATAGTGATAAGCCATATTGATAGCATACATCCTGGACATGATGTGATGAGAATGGCATTTTACCTCTGTGACCTTCTTTCCAAAAAATGCATAACCTGTGTCTAACCACAGGGAAACATCAGACAAACCCAAACTGAAGGAGATTTTACAAAATATCTGACAAGTACTGCTCAAAATTGTCAAGGTCATCAAAATCAATGAAGCCTGTGAAACCAAGGAAACATGATGACTAAGTGTAACGTGATGCCTGAATGGGCTCCCAGGACAGAAAGAGGACGTTGGGGAAACCCAAGGAAACCCAGAAGAACTCCGGATTTTGGTCAGCAATAATGTATCCATGCTAGCTCATTAGTTGTGATAAATGTACCAGAGAAATATAAGAGTAAACTGAGTACAGGGTAGATGGAGACTGTCTGTAATATTCTTGCAACTTTTCGGAAAATCTAAAACTATTCTAAAATAAAAGGTTCAGTAAATGTTTTCTTAAAGGCCTAGAAAGTACCTGACATATATATAGGGAGTTCAAGAAATGGTTGCGTCATTCATCGTCAAATGATTTTTGCCATTTTGAAAAGTAAAAGAGAACATTTTTGTTCTTTTCAATTTCTTTGATTACAAATGAGGCTAGACTTAAAAAGACATTTGTGTTTGCTTTTTATATTCATGTCCTTTATCTGGTTTTTTTTTTGTAGCTTCTTGATTCTTCTAATTTATTCTTGACTTCTCCAGGGTTATCAAATTTCCCAGTTTGTCAGGGACAATCCTAGTTTATGTCTACTGTCCCAGCTAATGATTAGTAAGAACCCCTTTAATTTAGAAAGATAAATTATGGTCACTCTACTATGTCCCTCTCTGTATTCTCCCGCGTAACTAACTACATTACCACTCAGCTGCTAATCCTTGTTCTGTCCCTTTCCACTGCTAATGAACAAAACATACTTTGACAATTAAATAGGGTTTTTTGGTAGCTAACTGTCTTCTGCCAAAACACTCAAAGTATTTTATTAAATGACTACACTCAGTAGAAAATATGGTCTTCAATATAAATTACATTCAGCTCACTACTGCAATATTCAACTTTCCACAGGTAGAAAAAACAAAGTGTTCTAAATACATGGTAGTCCATTTCCCAAACCCTGGGTCTTGACAAACATTTCCCTCCGCTCCTGTCCTCTGTGCTGGACTGCATTCAATGCCACCCCTAAGAGGAGGCATGGCGGTGCAGAGCTGTGTACATGCACCACCACGCTAGGAAGATGGCCTTCCCTCCTATCCTTCATTCCTTCCTTCCTTCACTCCTTCCTCCCTACACCCTCCCTCCATCCTTCCCCTCTGCCATTCCCTTATCTCCCTTCTTTTCTCTTCCTTTCTTTTCACTTTCCCTTCTTTTCTTTCTCCCTCTACCTTCTTCTGCTTTGGCAAGAAGGAAGTTGTTCATGGTTCAATTTATTTCCCCCTTTCTTTATTATGCAAATAAACTCATTGAAGAAAATTAGAAAATACAGATAGACTAAAAGAAAAAAATCCACAGCCACAGATAATTATTAATATTTTATGTGTCTTTTCCTATATCTGTGATAGACGATGTACCAATGTGCAGAGCACTATTGCAGTCATGAGTGTCTTGGCTCTTGCACATACTGGCTAGGTGACCTGGAACAAGTTACTCAACCTTCCTAAGCTTCAGTTTTCACATCTGTAAAATGGGGATAAATTGTGTATTCTTTATTATTAAAATATATGACATGATTATTTGTGTCAGGATTAAACAAGATAATATATGTACATCACTTAGCACAGTGCCAAAAACAGAACAGATATTCAACAGATGGTGTTACTAATAATGCAGGTTTTGTCAAATGAGATCATACCAACATTCCAGATTTGGTATCCGATATTTTGTTCAACAAAATACAGAACTCTCTGTGATTACATATAGATCTGCATTATCATTTTTGGTATTTGTTTCTATTACACTTTTATTTTGAAATATATGAGGGAAAGTATACATTAAAATATAATTATTGGGATATCATAGATTACACTGCTTTAGAAGCTCCCTGGGGGTTGGTTATCATTTCCCTAGGACTTGTCATTCTTCTTTTATCTCAGTCTCACACAAGAAAACAGGGCCACTTCAAAGCAGGAGAACAGCTGGCCAAAGGGGTCTCCAGCAGCTCCTTGCTCTCAGAAGCAGCAGCTCACCAGATGCCACCGTTGGGAACTGGGTCTGAGCTAGAGGCCTGATGAGCTCCAAGGAACAACCTAAGCTAAATACAGATGACCAAAGTATGAATTTAAGGTGGTCTTTTCATAATTTTAGTTGAACAGCTATCTCTCCTGGGGTTTGCTGTTCTGTCCGCGGAAGGGTTGCCTGATTGCTGTCACTGCAGCTGCTATTTGTGTGGTTCAGGAGCAGGGGTTTGGCTTGTACTGACTTTTATAATCGTGAAATAAGAAACCAGAAAACAGAATAGAAAATGTAATTTCTGTTTACGCTTAGAAAATGGAATCTTAGAAACAAATTCAGGGTTAGAATCCATACAACACGAAGAGATCATGTTGAGTTCCTTTGTGTTTGATTAGATTTTCCCTGGAGAAAAGTCTGGGAGGGCTCATTTTTGGGGCTACACATACGCATATGTACTCTTTTAGGGGTCAAACATAATAGCAGCAAAAGCCCTCTGCGCTATGACATATCTTTCATAGGTAGTCTGTGTGTTTCTGAATATATTTTCACATGGTTTTCTGTATTAAAAATAAAACAACCATGTTATATATGAATTAATTAAAGGAGCCTTGGTGATATAAATCCTGTCAGTTAACTGGTCCATTTCATCTACTAGCAGAAGTCTCTGATAGGGACAGCTAGCACAGTCCCTGGCATTATAGGCAACAATAAATACCTGTTGAACAGATTTGAAGGTAAATTGCTATAAAATGTAGTATGGAATTCTGTATTTGGTTTACAGGTTATGTGGAAAAATGCCTTCAAAGAATCCTTCAGCGCAAACCACGTTTACTACAGGCTTACTGAGCATTGGACACTGTAATAAGTGTTTTACATGCTGACCTCACTTTATCCCCAGACACCTGTGAGGGAGCTGTGATGATGGCCTGGCTCTTACAAACAAGGAAACTGAGGCCTGGAGAGGACACATCACTGACTGAGGGGCCACACAGCTAACAGGTGGCAGTTAAGATTGACACAAGAGCCCCACTCTCAACCACTTCTCTCCTTGAGGTCCTTGTCCTGGAGCCACCTGTGGCCAGAGTCACCGGGCCCCAGCCCAGGCACCCAGAACCAGATCCTCTTTTCTACATCTTCACATATCATGCAGTTTCCCTCCTGCAGCTCACTAATTACTGAGCTAGGACGGATGAAAAGTAGTAATATAACACAAATGAAAATCATGATGCATGTGGACATTTAGACCCATAAGGTGAAGAGTAACTGAATTTACTCCAAGTTTTATACAATTCTTTCACAACACTTTCTCTTAGGTGTCCAGCATAAGGATTGAAAGAGAAAACACCGTAGAGTTCCTATGTGTACCCCTTCACTGTGACAGTGCTTGGGGACAGGACTAAAAGTCAAAATAATAGCATAAGAACATAATAACAAAGCATTCTCATATAACATAGTATCACATTACAGACAGTTTTATATATGGTCTCATTATACCTTCAGAATTCCTGGAAGTAAGTATTACTACCCTTTTTCTGCGGAGCAGGAAATTGAGAGACTTGCAGAGGATAGAGAATTATTCAAGCCAGCCAGCTAAGTTCACAGCCTGGCTTCACGACTTCCTAACTCTATGACTTTGAGCAAAACTGACATACTGCCTGCTGTATTATGTGCCTCTCACAATGCTGCTGTATACCACACTCAGGCCAACCACAGGTAAAACCGACCTAGGCAGGACGCCCTCAGCACCTCCTGTTACCCCATACCCTGCTCTTTTCCCTCCTTTCCACGTGCCCATTTCTCCCCGGTTCCCAGGGGTCTCATCCTGGGCCAGTTCTATCTGGCACAGAGGAGCATTACGATTCACCTCACAAAGTGGACCTAAGGTGCACTGGGCAGGACACCTGATGCAGGTGGGCAAACATGAGCAGGAAGCCGCCCTTGCAAAGAACACACAGTACAGCCAGGGAAAGAAGCCATTATCCCAGAATGAGGGACGGATGGGACAAGCTCCATTTTTTTAAAGTATGTAATAGCTTTACTGAGGTATAATTCACACACTATCTAACTCACCCATTGAAACTTCGGAGTCCAGTGGTTTTTAATATATTCACAGAGTTGTGCAACCATCACCACAGTCGATTTTAGGACATTTTAAACATCCCCCAAAGAAATCCTATACCCACTAGCTGACCCTCCCCATTTCCACACACCTCCTACACCAGCCCTAAGCAACCACTGTCTACCTTCTGTATCTGTAGATCTGCCTATTCTGGACAGTCTATACAAATGGATTCATTTAATATGTGGTCTTTTGTAATTGGCTTCCTTCCCTTGCATAATCTTTTCAAGGTTCATCTACACTGTAGCATGTAACGATATTCCATTGACGGATATACCACATCTTGTTTTTCCAGTCATCAGTTGGCCAACATTGGGTTGTTTCCACTTTTCAGTTATTATAAATAATGCTGTTACAAACATTCATTTACAAGTTTTTGTGTGGACGTATGTTTTAAATTCTCTTGAGAATATGCCTAGGAGTGGAATGTTGGATTAGATGACAACTCTGTGTTTCACCTTTTAAGGAAATGCCATGCTCTTTTCCAAAACAGTTGTACCATTTTCCATTCCCACCAACAATGTATGGGGGTTCCAAGTTGTCTGTATTCTCACCAACACTTGTTTTTGTCTAACTTTTCTATTTTAGCTATCCTAGTAGGTGTGAAGAGCTATCTGGCTGTGGTTTTGATTTTCATTTCCCAGTGACTGATGAAGTTCAGTTTTAGACACCTTGAATCTGAGACACCTGTGAAACAACTAGAAAGCTTCTGGAAGTACTGCTTGAAGTTTAATAGAAAGTGTGAACTGGAGACAGATACTGTATTAACACTTGTAAGTCATCAGTGTAATAATCTAAAAGAAGGCATTTCTATTTATGGGATTTAGGCACTATGGCATTAAGTGGAAACTATTTGGGACATGGGATTCTCCCAAGAATTACAAATATTACCACATGGTCAACTACTAAGTCCATGCACACTCAAGACTAACCTTGGCTAAGCAAATTATAATCGGACTTTTCTTGTTTTGTGTTATGTCTAGAGACTTTCTGATGGCAGTGGGGACTATATAGCTGCGTTAAAAGCTCAGCCTGTGGGCTTAGATCCTGACTTACACCTACATAACTCCATGACTTAGGGACATTTTACTTGAATTCTCTACATCTGTTTCCTTTGTTATAAATAAGGAATAAACATGTGTACCTATGTCCTAAGATTATCATAAAGAATCAGAAGAAATAGAACAGGGCCTGGCACATGGTAGATATTCAAAAAACAGTGGTTGAATGGCAAAAATATTGAATAGGAATGAATAAATGGATGCATAAATAAAAAGTATTTAGCACAGTGTCACGCACTTAGTGTTTAGTAGTTACTATGAATACTCAATATGTACAAGTGATAAAGATTAATGCGCAGCAAGGCCAAACATTCTACTTCTGCCCTCATCCTCTGACTAGAACAAAACATAAATGGTACATGGCTTTATATGTTCTGCCCAGCTGGCAGGTGGCTCCCTGTGGGCCTGTCAGACAGGAAGAATTCATGTCCAAAGTCACTCAGCTCTTTCAGCCGAGTAAACGTGATTTGTGGGCCGCCATGCTCATCGTCCTCTTCCATCAGGCTATTTATGGCCCTTACAATTTTGCTCTTGATGAGAATGCATAAAATATTATTGGCCCTGTGTGCTTACTGTGTAATATACGGGACTTACAATAGACATTATTAAACATTGTTAAGTGAAGAGCTGAATAGGCACACTAAAACAACTGCCTGCTGAAAGGATTTGTTAACCCCACTGATGCCATAGACAGTAATGACGACATTTCCCTTATTTCTCTTTGCATAAAAACCACTGTTAAATGGTTCAAAGGAGCCAGGCAGAAAAGAAGTTCTGGGATAGGAGCGCTGGCCCCAGGGTCAGAGCCTCCATTCAAATGCTGGCTCTGGCATTCACACTACCTTGAGCACGTCACTTTGCTTCTCTGAACATCAGTTGCATCTACAAAATGAGAGGCTGGAGAGTGTAGTGTCTAGGTTCCCATCTATCTCTGGCATTCTTTGATTCCACCAAAATGCTCAATGTACAATTTATTTCTACCACACTTTTCTCCCCTAGGTGAACCCTCTATTCATTTAATCCATGCTGTCCATGCTGTGTTCTCAGGTCGGGCTGGATGAAACATTAAACACGGAGAATCTCAAGGTGGAATTGCCTAAATTGCTTTGACTTGGCACAGACGCCCCAACCACGCACAGAGGACTTGAGCAGTAGAGTGAAGTACTGTGGGTGACCAAGAATAAGTATTATGAAGCTAGAAAGTAGGATCAGTGGTATCTCAACAGGTGTTTTGCTGATTGTCTGGCAAGTCTCCACCTCTTCTACATTCAAACCTGCTTCTGTCTCTGCTTCCACCTATTCTTTGTGCTCTGGTCTTTGCACTAGCTCTCTATCCTTTATTGCATTTCTGCTGTATCTCTTGCTTTGTTTCCCCTTAACTCCTCTAACATTGATTGTGCCCCACGAACACAACAGATTTTTATCCTGGCATCATATGTGTTCAGGTGTGTGGATGGTGATAGGAATAAGAGAAGGGTTGATCCAGAGAAGACAGTGGAGGTGGAGGATAATTCTGGAGAGAGCCCTCTTTCTCAAGCACATGTGCTACTGCAGAGGTGCCCCAACATATTTGACACAGGAAGATAAAGAGGACAGGCAGAGGTCACCATTAAATGACAAGTCTATAGGGCAAGCCAATCAAAAATATATAGAGTACTTCAATTTTTTTATGTTATTTCAAATCAATTTTTCTGATAAATGATGGTTGATACTGAGATGCAGGTATATATTCATTTTAACAAAAATGATTTGTGACTGTTTACTTCCTAAATAATAAAGTGGAGGTGTTCAAGGGAAGACCTATCAATGAAAATCAAGGTAAACAGTCAAACACAAAAACCAGTGTCTAGAGTTGAAAACTCTCAGATAGAGAAGAGCGTGGTGTACATTATATAATAGGGTGTTTAGAGCACTTTTCTGTGTAACCTGTTATGTGCAAGGTGGAGCCCTGCATTTATATAATAAAATGAACTTACTCTCTTGTTTAGTTGTTTCGACTCATTTTACAATTCAAACTAAAATATACTTTTACAATTAGAGTGCATATTAGCCTACACTCCGACATAGGACTTTTTGCTGGCTCTACCATTTCTTAGAGTAGAAGAAACATATTTTCCTATCTTTACAATATTTTAAACCCAAGGAAACCTTATGAAAAGGGAGTAAAGTTATAAAACCAAGAGGAGAAATATTGCATAGCAAACAAATGTAGTGAATTCAAAGAGAAACTGATAGGTGGGTTGACCAAAAAAAAAATGAAAACATTTTTGGCATATTCCTATTCCAAATAATGCATGCTTCAGGAAAAGAAATTCCACTAACATATTAATTCACAGATCTTTAACAGGCTGTTTCGGTTTTTTCTGGGGCAAACTTTTTGCATTGAAGAGTTTCATCAAATACTTCAGAAAATAGTTTCACCATTTTGCCTTCTGAATAGTTCTCTCTACAGTCAATTATTGTTCCCACGTCTTCATCTCTCCTGTATAGGATTACCCATCATTCCCTTTGCCA
The DNA here is from genome assembly GCA_032199065.1 of Smutsia gigantea. Lineage (NCBI taxonomy): Eukaryota > Metazoa > Chordata > Mammalia > Pholidota > Manidae > Smutsia > Smutsia gigantea. The sequence goes on from JAVSCE010009797.1 coordinate 98,989, forward strand.
AGTGACCTTACAGGGCCGCCAGCAGTGTCGGTAAATTATACATTGCCGCATTGACTTCCGGCTTGGCCATGTGACTTCCTCCACCCAACAGAATGTTAGTAGGCAGGATACAAAGACTTAAGATTTGCTTGCATGATTTAGCTTGACTCTTGTGTTTCTATCATCTGTCATCAAAACCATGTCCTGGGGATGCCCTGATCCCAGAATGAGGCACATGGAACAGTCCTGGATATCACCCTCCAACTGAAGCTACCAAACTCAAATCTATGAGGGAAATAAAAATGAGAAATAAATATTGTAAACCACTGTGAATGGAAGATTGCTTGTTACACAGCAGTCACGCAGCCAAAGCTGACTAATGTGCTCACTCTGTATCAGTTTTCTATGGCCACAATCATGCTGTATAACAAAGCACCACAAAACATGTGGCTTAAAACCACCATGCATTACTCATAAGACTAAAATCAGCTGGCCAGTTCTAGCCTAAGCTGGGTTCAATAAAAATTACTCATGAATCTGTAGTCAGTGTCAAGTCAGCTAGGGACATTTTCTGATATTGACTCGACTCATCAACATATCTGGGATCTTGGCTGGGGAAGATGGGCTGACTCAGCTCTGCCCCTCACCCTCATCCAAAGTCTCTCACCCTCCTGTGGACGAGGCTTGTTCTCACAGTGTGGCTGAGCTCTGAGAGAGGGAGGGAGAATGCACACAAGACCTAGACTTTGAACTTCTGCGTGGGGCCTCTGTCTCTTCTGCTACATACTACTGAGCAAAGCAGATCACAAGGCCCCCTAGATTCAGAGCAGGGAAGCCAACTCCACCTCTTGGGCGCAGCTACGGTCACAAAACAGAAGGTGTGGACACAGAGAAGGATGGATCTTCAGAAAGAACCAAACCAAGGGCTGGAGCTCATCCAGGTACTCTCTGTTCTTTTTATTAGGTGAAGCAAACACAAAAGAAATATAAACATCACACAGAGAAGGTGTTCAGTAAATTACATTGGACAAGGTGAGACAAAGAAACACTGGATGTTTTTTGTGCCCATAAAATACAGTCATGCTGATAGCAACAGGACCTAGCACCTTTGGTAAAGCCACCTTCCTTTAATTATTAATAGCACCCAACTTTGACTCTTCTTTCATTCCACTTTGATTCTTCTTTCATGCCCCTTAACATTCCTCCAACATTCCTATATTCTGTTGATACTATAGAATATTTTGCATTTAGTGAAAATGTCTGTTTTCATTTATATACTCAAGTTCCCCAAAGTGTATGATCTAGATTTATTACAATGTGATTTTTTAAGTCTTTCGTGTACACAATTCCACATTCTCTGCCAAGCCACCTTCAGTTGGGGCTCCTATTTGCACAGAGCTCACAAACTATATTCTTACTATATTCTCCTACCCATCATGCCTTGATTAAAATCCTAAATTCAGCTGGTTGTAGATTAAGGAAGAGGTGTCCCCAGCACCCAGTTCTCCTCCCATCCCTCTCAGTTCAGAAGCCATAATATCCTGTGAAATTTTATAACAAGTAAATAAATAAAAACACAAACAAAATTCAGAAAGAACCAAGCAAAGGGCTGGTCATAGGGATCTGACAGGTAGAGTATCTGTCTTTGAACATCACAGGGACTTTTCCAGAACTTGACCCAAGTCTGGCAAAGTGAGGACTTACCCAAAATCAAGTCCTATGCATCACACATACTCTCATAATTTTCAACTCCAATTAGTATACCTCATACAGCACAGGAAAACATATTCGGAGCTCTAAACTGATGAAAATTTGGCATCTGACTAAAACTAGAGACCATTGTGTGCTTTCAGAGAAGGCAGATCAAAGACCATTTTGTAAAATTTGTAAGGATTAGAGGGAGCAGTGAAATGAGAATCTTTGTAACAAGACCATTGAACTATTAGAAAACCAAAAGGCACTTTCTAAAGCAGTACTTTGATATAACCTCCCCTCTTGGGACAGTTAGTAGTAATTCTTCTCTGAGCAGTTAGCAATGGTGTGCAGGGCTGGCCCTCTGAGACCCTCTCTTACCACTCACTGATCTGCCCCCAGGTCTATAGATCTAATGGCTCCCTAGGTTCCTGGGAAAACGGTGCTTGACAGATGGGAACTGCGACTTTGCTGTGCATGAAAGAGCGCATGAATATTCACCCTTCCTCCACTCCCCTCTCCGATCTCACCACTGGGCAGGTTCAACACAATGTTTTGATGCTTTTATGATAGGAAGGGTGTGAAAGAAGATGCCATGATTGGATGGAAGAATAAAGGGAGGAAGAGGAGGGCATTCTCAATCACACCCCAACCCAGTGTCCTTTGACCTCCTGGGGCTGAGCTACAGTCCTGCTTGTTCGCTGACCACCATGATTCTTAGGGGTTATGAAATCAAATGCTTTAAAGGTGACATAAATAAACAAAGTGAGCCACATGGGTCCCCTGGGTTCCTTGAAAGTATATGCCCTATTTAAAGGAGAGCTATTTGTCAGTTCCATCTGACCGTTGCCATGTGGAAAGGTGGAACCCTAAGACATCAAATGTGAAAGGAACATAAAACAAAGGCATGATTAAGACTTGTTAGAAATGTGGGATTTTATGCAAAATCTTTCCATTTTAAAATGTTGACACCATTGTGCAGGCCAATCTGCAGGCCGGCTGCAGCCAAATGGATCTCCAATTTGCAATCTACGCTTGAGAGCCATGCTGCTCAAAGTGCGGCCCACAGATCAGAACCTGTCCACAAGCTACTTGTTCCCAATCTGTGACAATGGGCAACAGCAGAATGTAAATCAAGTACATCACCAGGAACTCTGTTCAGTTCAGCTAACATCCTCTCCATAGCGAGATTCTCTTTACAGAGGATGCAGAGCGCTGATTCACATTCTGGCACGACTGTGGGTAGCATTTTGGGTAGCACCACTCTCAAGAGAAATGTTCAAGGACCCTAATCATGGTGCTGTCTAAGACTGGAAGAGACCAGTACTTTGACTTCTTGGAGCCCAGTACCCTCTAAGGGACGGAAAGGAGAAAGGAGAGAGTAGAACTCTAGTAGGGTCTGGGAAGTTGCCTGCGGACGGCCCAAGGCTAAACCAGGGGCGTAGAAGCTGCCGGCACTGCAGTGGATCTGAGTGCATGATGTGCACAGACAGGAAGGCAGGCAGGCAGCCAGCCAGCCAGCCAAGCCAGTTACTTTTTCTCCTCCCTCAACACGCCCAACACCTGCATTCTCTCAGGCACCTATGAGTTTTGGGCTTGTAGCTGCTCAAGACAATGTTGTACATCATGAATGCTCTTTCTAATGGGACTTGTTTATTGTTGTCCCCTCATCACTGCCACCCCTTCCCTAGGATGACAAACTCCAGGAGGATAGGAAGTCTAGACCAAAGTCTAGTACACAGTAGATACTCAGTAAATATCACATGAATGATGTTCTAGCAAAGGTACGTAAGACAGGTACACATATCATGCTAACTGGATAGATACAGCAGTTTTTTAAAAAACGTATCAAGAGGTTGACATGTACCTCTTCTGGGAACTACTGAGTACACCCTGTTTTTATGTTGTGCCCAAAAGAGATGTTCAGTGGTCATTAAATATGCCTTGAAGGCCAACATCCTTGTAAACCAGACAGAAGTCGGTAAATATGGGAAGATTTGGAGATGACAGTTCCAAGACATTAAGCTAATAAATTACTGATTGATAGTCTGTTAGGGGAAGACCAGATTCCTCTCTAAGGAAGTTCAAGAGAGATTCAGCTCAAAGGTGGAGGATCAGGAGACGGCCTCCAGTGCTGCGCAAGACTACGCGTGCGCTTAATGTTAGAGCAGCGAACTGGGCTTTGGCCATGAGCTGTCTGCTGAATGGTGACAGATTTTAAATCTCCCTCTTCTTTACTAGAATTCCTAAAACCAATCCTGCTCAGCAATCATTACTTCCCTTTCAGTCTCTTGACCTTCCTTGTTCTCTCATAATTTCAGATCCGTTATGTTGGAGTTTGTGGCCTTTTCTAATATTTAGAAACTCATTATTTTTCTAATCTCCTTAGCCTATGTCCTCCTATTTTCAGTACTAGTAGAAGAAATGGGTTTTTCTAAGTCTTTATTTTACTCTCATCAATTCAAAAGTTTCTTCTTTTGAAACTTATATTAATTATTAATATTATCCTTCCCAAAACTTCATCACCTCCTCCAAATGTCTCCAAGGCTTCCAGGCTTGTCTCAGAATTGCCTAGTCAGCCCTACTTCTGTCCGTAGCCGCAGTAAGTTTAGGACTAACAGTTATTATCATATTTATAATTATTATGTCTACTATTTATTGAGTGCCTGCCACATACCAGCCACTATGCTGTTTCTGATCTGTTTTACAAACATTGCTTCTAATCTGTAATAACCCTGCAAGGTAGGTTTCATCCTCCATTTACAGGAGAAGAATGAATGATTCAGAGAAGTTATCCCACTTGCCTGTGACCACACAGGTTGCTGGCAATAGAACCACAAGGTAAACACTAATGTAACTGATGCCAAGGCCCGAGCTCCTTCCAAGCTTCCCCAACAATAAAAAGGAGAGCTACCATTTTTTGAATGACCAGCACGTAACAGCCATTGGCGTTATGTCAATAATTTCTAAAGCACACAATAATTCTGAGGTCTATATCATTGCTACTTAAAGACAGGAAAAATGATGCTCAGAACATTCCAAGCCACGCAAGTGGTCAGAGATTTGAACTCAGATCACGAAAAGTCCAACCATTTACTCTTAGGACAAATCACACTGACATACAGAAGCATCTGTATTGATTCGCTTGCTGAAACCCTGTTTCAGTTTTCTATTGCTGTATTACAGACCATCCAGATGTAATGGCTTAAAACAGTAATAATCATGTATTTTCTTTACAAATCCGCAATTTGGGCGGGGCCCTACATGGGAGGCTCCTCCCTGTCCCATGTGGCATCAGCGGAGGTGGTTCAACCAAAGGCTTGAGCATCTGCTACCCATATATGGCTCACTTCCTGGACTGCAGAGGTCATGCTGGACTCAGCCTCAGCTAACAGTCAAAGGCCTGAGTGTCTCCAGTGGATCTCCATGTAACCTGGGCTTCCTCGAAGCATAGTAGCTGGGTCCCAAAGGCAAGCATCCCACGAGAGAGCCAGACTGAAACTGTATTGCCTTTTATGACTGAGTCTCAGAAGCCACATGGATCTTGTTAGAAACCAATGGCTAAGGCCGCCCATCTTTGAGGGAAGTGTATTGGGCTACATTTCTTATGGGAAGAATGTCAAAGAATTTGAAGACATGTTTTAAAGTCACCACACACACTGTCCCACATTCTGTCACCCACTTCAACTCCATTCTGCTAACGCAGCCATGAAAACAACATACTTCAAACACCTTAGCATCACTGAAGAAAGCATCTCACATGACTTTGGCTCTGGGGCTTCTTAAACTGTTTCCTAGCCTCATCTCCTTCATTACCTTACTGACCCTGAACGTGACCTTCTCCATCTAAAGCTCTAATCCCCTTCTCTGTATCCTCTAGGTCCTTCATCTCCCATTTGAGCTCCATGGTCAGGAATTTCACGCTGCCCTTTCTAGTACCTTATAATTCTTCACACCTGTTTCATTACATGCCACCTTTTGGTCACTTTGTAGTCTATTTTCCTCTCCCACAATTCCTCTCAAATTATTTACTCAGGAGTTACCAATTCCTCCTATTCCCCCTAACTAGGTTTACTCTTTTCTCATTTTCCTTCCAGTTTCTATGTCATTTGATGTGGTTGTCTACTGTGTCTTTCTTTAAGCTTTTCCCCTCTTTGTATCCTAGGATATGTTTGCCCTTGCCTCAATTAATTTCAGTTTAACACAAGTATCCCAAAAGAAGCTACAGCAAGGCCAGTCCTAAAGCAGAACTGGGTGTAAGCATACAATGACTACTGATACAGCAAGCAAGCTGGCATATGTGTAAACGAAATAATTGTGTTATCCCCACAAGAAGCATGTGACTGAGCTGAGAACTCTTGTGATAGCCAACATCTGTAAGTTTACACAGAAGTACCTGCCCCAGCCATGGGACCATGAGTCACCGCAAGGAGCTTTATCTTAGGAAGAGTTGCACAGTAGTTCTAAACTTTTCTTGGGCTGTGGAATTTTTTAAATTTCTAATGAAAGCTCTAGACCCTCCCTTTGGCATAGAAATACATACAGACAGACACAAATGTTTGAATATAGAGGCTTAGTGTGTTTCTTTGGGGCAAGTTAGCTTTATTTTTAGATTTATTGAATTCGTAGGATTCCAAAGTGAAGTTTACTAGGAAATAGGTGGACACAGAGTTTTGATGCTCAGGAGAAATATTCAAACTAGAATTTTGGAAGCAATAGATAGAACTAGAGATTTTGGAAGCAAGAGCTACGGGACAGCTAACGTCATTGGGTGGAGTCTATAACCCCTAAAACGAAAGCATTATGGAAGACTGACAGCATTGCTAAAGGTAGACTCTTGGGAAACACCCGAAGGTCAAAGAGAAAGTAGAACACAAGTAACTTGGTGAGGAGCAGCTAGTGGGTTGGGAGGAAAACCTGGAGCATATGGCTTCATACTTGTCAGAGAATTTCAAGAGGAAAGGGTTTATAACATTCAATAAATATTCACCAATTGCCTTTGCATTACAGGTTGAGGACAGAGCAATGGTAAAGGTGAGGGAAGTCCATGGGATGAACCTCTGGGATGAACAGACATTTAGTCAGTCATAAGTGTGATGAGCTAAACCAACAATTATCTTTGGGAAGAGAAGTTTAAATCCAAGAAGTTCACATCATAATTTTTTTTACTGTTCTCTGCTTCCCTGCACAGCAAGTGTGAAGCCATTTTACAAATACATAAGCCTACTTTTTCACTCACAATCTGCTTGTCCCGAAAACATTCTTTGATTCCAACTTACACGTCATTCCTGCCATTGCAGCATGTGTCCTGAACAGCAAACTTTTACCCATTTGAGTACTTCTCTCAGCATTCCTCTGTTACTCAATACCTCCAAGAGCTCAACACTGGTTTAAATGCAGGCTCCACCCCTTACTAGCTGCATAACCCTGGGCAAGTACTTAACCACCAGGAACTTTGTAGTTTTTTCATCTGTAAAAAGAAGGTGATGCTACATCCCTCCTTTGGATCTTGTGGAACATTACATCAGATGTAAAGCACAGAACACGATGCTTGGCCTGATGCTCATTAAATATCAAAGCTAAAAGGGAAAAGAAGCTAGAGATGCGTTTAGGACAATTCAACCTCCCTTAAGTTAGAGGGGAAGCCACAGAAAGCCCAACCCTCATCCTATCACAGAATTTAAGGAAATACTAGGAGACCGTGTACTTTGGAATACTTGTAAGAACCTTCCTCCTCTCTCAAATACAACAGAAAGGTCAAATAATATAAGCCTGAAAAGTATCTGCGGACTAGACATGGACACCTTGGGTGAGTTTCAAAAGCCATTCCAATTGGTGAGAGAAGGCAGAGCCACAGATCACCAGGTTGCACTGTGGGTGGCAAATGAGAAAGTGCAACTTAGACCAACTTCCTTTTCAGGAAGCGTGGGCAGCACGAACAACAGGGCACTATTTAATTATAATTAGCTTGTGCGCCTCTACAATCACCTGAACTTTGCCTTAATAGAGCTGAATTGGTCTCCTTGGCCTTATTTGAACAAAACCTCATTTATTTTCACTCAGATATGGAGCAAGTTAAGGTTGTTTTCAATATTCATCCTGTTCCAGCCACCAGCTTTCTGTCTAGCCTGCCAATCTGATGACATTTGTGTGTCAGGAGGAATGGTTAGATTCTCTCCTCCTGGAGGTGTTTAAGAAATGGACAGGCGTTGTTGAGAGGATTGAACTTTGGTTTAACTAGGTGACCTCTGAAGGGCCTTTCTCAGCAGCAGAAGTTAATGCTCTTTGAGCTCCTCTATCTAAAATCAATTCTAAGTAGACATATCAATCTCTTCATTGAGAAAGGCCTGATATATTCTGAGACCACACTCCCTTTCTGCTGCTATCAGATGTACACCCTGACTCCAAGTTCTTAGAGAGGCCACTGAGGGCTCTCAACTCCATTGCCCCATTTATATTTTGCTTTCAGTGCCAAAAAAGTCAAGGGGACCATAGCCACACGGCGCTTTTCTCATTAAAGCCAAGCATGAGCCTGAACACCCCAGCCTGACACCTTTACCACTCCAACCAATAACGACCTCATTTGATTCCAGCACAGAACGATGTCTTTCACTTAAAATTAATGTCTTGTCCACATAAAATTGAAATACAGAATGCAGGCTTCCTGATGATAAGTAGGAAGCATAAAGGTGACTTTTAAGGAGATAAATTCATTCTGTCAGGGAAGGAATAAAAACCTTTTGCTATTCACCTGGGACTTGAACATTCCCAAGCAAGGAGTTCTTCCCTTATTTGTAACTAAATATGATCTGTCACTCAGCCTTCCCTTGCTGTCAGGTGTTAAATTAAAATATATCATTAATATATACATTATTTCTGATCCTCACATGGTTAATGGCTCTGTATTAAAACACCAGGCAGTGTGTGCATTCAACAGACATGCACATGGAATAATATACTATACAAATGGATAAATGGTTGGCAATGTGGCACTTTAAATTATTTAAAATAGCATAATTGTACCACCTCCATTTATAGAGAATATCAAGTGAGGCAGCATAAATTCTTTTGAGTTAATGGAATAACAAAGAATTACAATGATCCAATAGAGATTTCAGGAAATAAAATTATATAGAAATATTTGTGTTGTTTAATATGACAGTCCAGATTTTAAAATAGGGAAATATATTGTATAATTGAACAGAGAAAGGGTATTTTCTTCAATGAATCAAAATCAAGAGTCTTACATTGAATCTTACTTACTTTCTCTTCTCAATAAGACATGAGATAAATTATATTGTCTTCTTTCAGAGAAAACACTCAGGCTATGTTTTTGTTGCATTATTTCCAGTGTAGATGCCTAGCATTTGGTGAATACTATTACTAGGTATCATGTTATTTTATTTCATTTAATTGCCACAACAAACCTTAAAGGTTTATTTTAGCATCATCGTCGTCATCACCATTTGTCAGATAGGAAAACTAAACAACAGAATATTTGAATATTTGGCTCAAAGTCACCAGTGAGAAAGTAGAGAGCATCGATCCGATGACAGTCTATCCTGCCTCTCAGATAAGGAAAATAAGGTTCAAAGCGTACAATTATCTCAAGCAAGAACAAAAATGATATGAAACTGAAATTCAGATCCCTCTTGTTTTTAACTTTTTACTTTTTGTCATGGGAATTTTCAAGTAGATACCCTAGTAGAGAGAATGGTATTATGAATCCCAAACAAGACTTGTAGTTCCAAGTCTAAAGCCCTTTTGTAGAATATGTTTCATCTATGAAATAGAAGCAGGTGTCACATAATTTTTAATGGAAAGAGTTTCACTGATTTTTAATTTTAGAATAATTCGCTCAGAATAGAAAGGTATGGGCTTATCAATAACTTGTGCAAATCCTTCAACTTTCTCTACATATACATGTGCATGTATAATTTTTTTTTTACAAAATGGAATCATACCATATACACCATTAAAACCTGCTGATTTTGCTTTTTAAATGTACCATGGACATATTTCCAATACTTTGAACATTATCTACAGGTTTATTAATGTTTACATTGTATTACATTACATCGGTGAACCATCATTTACTTAACCAATCCCTTATTGATGAATGTTTATGTTTTTTCAATGTTTTGTTATCATAAAAACATTGTGGCAAATCTCCTACCTTATACATCTTTATACTTTTGTAAAATTAATTCTTAGAAGTTCCTGGTATGTAACAGCTTCTCAGGAAATTCGCTGAATTTATGGACAAATGAAAAGTGAAATGGCTTGGTCAAAGAACTGGTAAATCTTATATTTTGATATGTATTCTAAACTGCCTTTCAAAAAGGCAATTAACCCATCTTGTTATTTGCATCTTATTTTTTTTTCTAACTTTGCTTATGGTTTAAGTATTTCAGAAAATTTCAAATCTTTTACTTCATGGTTCTGTCTTAGGGGCAATGATGTGTGGAAGTAAGAGCCCAGCAACTTAAAAGCCAATTGCTAAATTTTCAGAACCAGCTGTACAATGTGGCCATTATTCAAAAATTACATAAACTTACAATTAAATTATATTTAAAACAAAGGTATTAAATACTCAAGTTGCACCGCTTCCTATTGTTTTTCTAAATTTTACTATTGTCTGTGCTCTTGAAGTCAGTCATGACTATGGGATCTGGATATGGGAAATATTATATAGTGGTATGCTACGCCACTCTTCCCAACTCTCCATTTCATGGCTTTATGTTTGGTAGCTTGAACCTGGTCATGGTAGGATTACTTACACCAGGGAAATCAGCAAGTGCTATAAATCAGGGCTTGATTTAGTGTTGAAGCTTGAAGAGTTTTTACTTTAATAATTTCTACAAGGTTAAGAAGTTTCACAACAAGCCACCTATCAGATTTGATGACAATAAATTTTTTGAGTAAAGAGTCAACTGAAATGCAACTCCATTTGTCAAATAATGGCTGAATATTGACTACAGAATCTTGGCTTTTTCCTAGGAAAATCAGACTGTATGGAATTACATTTATTTACAATAAAAAGCACTGTGATTTCTTTTATAAATTGTGCGCTATGCATATTTTGTATTAGCCAAATTAATAACAAATGTATGTACATATATATTTACATACATGTTTTTCAAAGAGCTGGCTGTTAAACACTTAATGGCATGCTACTGTGTAGGGGTCATATTTTGAGAAGCTTCCCCTTTATAAAAACTGAAACACCACATGTACAATATCCTAAGTTCCAATTACATGTAGTTGGCTCTTTCTAAAATGTATGTTCTGTTTCACTGATCTTTCTGTGTTATGGTCTTAGTACTGCAATGATTGAATTTAGCTTTAAAATCCATTTAGTTATCAGGAAGGGCAAACACCACTCACTACCTTCCCCATCCCTGGCTGTACCTGAAGAAAATTAAAATTCTCTTTCAGCCTCCCTTCCAGCAGCACTCCAGCAGTATGTCCTCTTTTCGTTCAGTTCTTATTTTATACCCATTGTCAGAATCTTATCATTTGCTTCATACATGCCCTATACACTTCTACTCTTCATTACTCTATACACTTTGTATTTTTATTTTCAGGTACTTTATACATAGAATTTTTCATATTTTTTTAATTATGATTTATCACAGATGCTTCACCATCATTTAGAATGACTGCAAAACTCTTCCACCATAAACCAACTTTAAAAGAAGAGCTGTGAATCAATTTTACCAAAAATAATGTCTGAATCATTGTTTATTTTTCACCATTGCTGCTTTTTTTCTACCTAGAAACTGGTTATGGTTATTTTCTTTAAATTTTCTTTTCATACTGAAAGAAAAAGTTTGGGTTTTTAAAAGGTGATTTCAAAATGGCAGCCAAAGTTTATAATATCAATAAAAAAACATGACCCAAGAATGGCCCCATATAAACACATATAAATATGGCATGTCTAATACTTGACCCTTTCATACTGTAGAATGTGAAAATAGTATTAGCTCCAAATACGCACTAGTCTTTGAATTGCTTGTATGTTTCCTTCCTCTTAACAGCTCTGTCCCTGATCTCTGCTTCCCTCATGGTCATGACTGACGCGGCACACAGACAAGTTTGGTCTTACCAGTTCCTTGGTCAAGATGCACCTGTATTGTTTTACGTTATCCTCCCCTCCCTCTTTTGGTAATTTTTTATTGCACTAACAATGCATGAATATCTGCTGATTTAAAAAATTCAAACAAAAGTACTTTCAGTAAAAAGTAGACCCATTTTCCTTCATTAATATCTGGCTTATGTTTTTTTAACTTTTTATTTTGAGGTAATTATAGGTTCACATGAAATTATAAGAAATAGCTCTGAGAGTCCTGTGTTATCTTTTGTCCAGATCCCTAGACTGTAACTTCTTGGTAACTACAGCACAAGATCATGAGCATGACATCGACACCGATATAGGCACGTTACAGAAGGCTTGCCCCACCACAAGGATCCCTCGTGTTTCCCTTTTATGTTAACATCCAGCCTCCACCCATTCCTTAACCATTGACACCATACTTGGATCTCCCTGACTATAATTTTGGTATTTCCAGAATACCATATTAATACTCATATAGTGTGGAACCTTTTGAATTGGCTTTTTTTTCACTCAGCGTAATTCCCTGGTGATTCATCCAGATTATTATACTTACCAATGGTTCCCTTTTTTGCTGAGTAGTATTCCATGGTGTAAATAAGCCACCACATTTTACACCCATTTTAACCACTCACCTATGGAAGGTGAAAATTAATCACTGAGCCACTGAAGAACATCTGAGTTGTTTCCATTTGGGGGCTACAATGAATAAAACTGCTATAAACATTCATGAACATAAGTCTCCCAGTCTTCTCTGGGAGAAATGCACTGAAGTACAACTGCTGGGTAGTATGAGTTGCATGTTTAGTTTTTTAAAACTACCAAACTATTTACCAGAATTGTTGTAGTATTTTACATTCTCACCAGTAATGCACGAGTAATCCAGTTTCTCCACCAGCATTTGATATTGTCACACTTTTTTATTTTAGCTGATCTGAATGGAGTAAGTACTATTACATTATAGTTTTACTGTGCATTCTTCTAATGGGATGTTGAACATTTCACATCCTTATTTTCCTCTGTATATCTTCTCTGGTGAAATGTCTCTTCATGTCTTTTATCCACATTCTAGTCTGTTTGCTTTTTTTTTTTTTTTTTTTTTTTTACTGTTTTGAGAGTTCTTTATGTATTCTAAATACTAGTCCTTGGTCAGCTATACGGTTTGCAAAATCATTTCTCCCACTCTGTTGGCTTAGGTCTTTTATTTTGTAACTATAGTAAAAGCACACCTTAACAAAGTAAATGGAGATCCAGAAAGTTCTATAAAATAAAATGTGGAGTCATGAATTGCAAGATCAATGCAACACAGTTTTTTATCAGCCTTCCAGTACCTGTTTTCATTTATTAGACATCTAGGAAAGAATGATTATTGCAAAGACAACATGCACTGTACACTGAAATGGGGAAGATCTAAGTGAAAGGAATAACTTCCTACCTGACTCCCTCAAAAGACGACAATGTCTGCCCTTCTGCCCCCACTTCTCTGAACATGGACTCAGAAGAGCACTGGGACCACTTGCCAGCCACACTGTGTGCAGATGACTATCACTGCAGGGTCTCACATTACCTGCTCTTCTGTTCTTTTATTATAAGCCACCTCAAATCATGTTATAAACAGTCCACATAAATGGATCAGTACCACCAGAACTGCATAACTCTGGGGAGTACTGGTCACATGGCATTCTATGTGAATGCTGTCCCAGGAACACAAACAGCATCACCAGGGTTTGTTGGTCTCCACTGTGTTAAGGTACTGACTGCACAAGGGCAGGGGCATCATTTGCACTGTGCCTTGGAAAAGCGAACTGAGAACTAGTCCTGTCACTGTCTCTCACTAGTCAGCTGATCTGGGGGAAGCCATTTAAACTGCAGAGGCCTTCCTTTCCATACCAATAAAATTAGGAAGTTGGACTACTCAATAAAATGATTTTTCAGATTGCTTCCAGCTCCTAATTCTATTATTTCTATTTTAAAAGTATGAAAATTTCACTACAAGGTATGACCTGAGAAAACATCATGCAAATGCAAACTGGTGAACCTTCTGCAAAGTACTTAATGAGCACTCTTCCAAAGTGTCAATATCACTAAAGACAAGGAAAGCCCAGGAAACCATTACAGATTAGAGCAGACCAAAGAGATACGACAATAGAATGCAGTGTAGAATACTGGAACGATTCCTGGAATTGAAAAATGGACAACCATGAAAAAACTGGGGAGATCTAAATAAAGTCTGTAGTTTAGTTAATTGAAAAGTGTGATTGATGGGTAGAAGCTTTATTAAGGACAGTTTGCAAGACAATGATTCTGGACCCATTAATGAAAATTTTTTTGAAAAATAGGCTAACTCCTCTATTTAAATGTAAATATACATATTTCCATAATCTTGAAATGATGCAGCTTTTGGTTAACTTATTCTGTGCTTTGGTTTTCTTCAATATGGCTAATTATACAACCACTGTAAGGTCATAGGGCTCTCTTACTATTCTTCTGGCCACATAATCATCTTCTAAGACATTCTACAAGCCACACAATGATCTGCTAAACGTAGGAATGTGATTATGAGAACTGGAGTTAGACAAGCAAGCCAAAAACCCCATAATCTTACCATTACGAACAAAAACCATACAATTCTGTGCTAGATGGCATCAAAAAGATGACCCTTTAATTTCATCTCAAATTAGTATTTGTTAAATATTACAATGAACATCATCTCCATGATGAGCATCCCTTTTAGAAAGAGTTTTTAATAAATTACTGAAAAACGTTTAAACATAGGCATGTAAGTTTAAATTCTGGATCCCTCTTCCCTACAGAGTTTACCCCCGCCCCGAGTTCAACAATGAACTCCTACGACCATATCATTCAATAAGCTTACAGCTTGGACTGACTCCATTCCATAGCAGTGCTAACCTCAGTCCCCTTACCCTATTGTTTGGGTTTCCCCAGTCTTATTTGTTCCTAGGTGGGTGTGGAATCCAAGTGGCTTCAAGATAATAAATTTTAATGCATCTTATGGAAGGCTCAAATTTTTCTTCCCTTCTTTCAGGTTATCAAATACCACAGCATTTGATCTGGCCTGTTCTCCACAGGATTTGGGAGATACCACCCTGAGGATTTTTCCCAGACCTCTAATTGTCTTTACTTGTTGTTCATGGGTAATACCACTAGATGATGCACTTCTCGTGTCTGGTAGTTCAGACTTGCAAACCAAACCTCTTTCAATGCTTAAAAGACTTCCAATCTGTTTTAATGGAACTGCTGCTTTTATGCTTAAAAAATAAAAACTATGCATGGTTAAGCAGAGCTATATAATGACATGACTATTTAAAAAAACAAAAAACAAAGTTTGGGAGGAGCTGTCTCGGGACGGGAGCAAGGCAATTTTACCCACTAGAACCTTGGTTCGGATGGGAGGCAGTTTGCAAGGGGAACAGTTTATCTTATTTTTTAAAAAGTCCTCCTATTTAGTAAAGCCATTTCTGGCAGAATTTCTCCCAATAAGAAATTCCCCTGAATGGACTCTTGCTCTGCTTGAAACTATTCTTCCTCTGTAGAGCATCAGTCTTGTCTTTCAAACACCCCCAGAATCTGAAAAGAGGTGGTGACCTCAGATCATCCAGAGGCCTCAGCGGTTGCCTGACCAGTTTATTGAAATGAACTGTGGCTGTGAATCCAGGACACCTGGTCTGAATAGTTTAGTCTTGCATTAATAATAGTTAGCATTTATCTAGCATGTCAGAGTTTGCCAGACACTCTTCTGGCTGGCTCACTGTACCATCATTTAATCCTGACAACACCTTCAAAATCATGTACCCTTATTATCTTCCCCATTTTACAGATGAGAAAACTAAGGCACAGAAAGGTTAAATTATGTGCCCAAAATATCACAGTGACAGAGCCACTCCATGGTTCAGCCACTATGAATATTACCACTCCTGTCCTTCCTAGCTGGGTAATTTTCCCCAAGCAATTAATCCTCATTCTCAGTTTCTTTATCTGCCATTTGACTAGATGCCATCAGTACTAATGTCTATCCCACTACTTCACAGGCTTGTTGAAAGGATCAGATATGATGGGAAGGGATCATGTTTGGAGGGGATTTTTTTTCTCCCTCTGTTGTAAAAAATATATAGAACATAGAATATATGTGGCAAGATCTTAGCTATTTGAGTGGGAATTGAGTGCTTTCTAGAAGCAGTCCCACGCCGAGAACGGAGGAGGCTGCGGAGCTTCTGTCCATCCGGTCAGGCCCAGAGGGTCCACTGCCATTTCCTGGTCAGCCTCACACTGCTGCTGCCTCTTTTCTGTCTGAGATACCTGATTTTAAAATGCAGATCCTCCAGTCACTGGGTTCAGTTGACTCTCTGTATGAGCTAAGGAACTGGACTTGCTTAGAACACTTTTAAAGACACACACGGAGCACGTAACACAAGGGTTTAAGCAAGCAGGACAGTAGGTCTTCTGCTCTGTGTTGCTGCCTCGGCATCCTGCCTCCTGTCTGCCTTGCTGTTGGTATGAGGCCCCGTCCATCTAGCTGCCTCCTCATTCTCTATCATCTCCCCCCTTTGCCCCTCCACCCTCTTTAGTTTGCTCTAAGTGATTATAAAGTTGAACCAATATATTGCCCATTACTTACTCTAACTCAGAATAGGCTTTTCCTTAGTTAAGGAAAATAGTGAAATTTTCTGAATACCCATTTCCCCAAAGAACTCCAAAACACTTGAAGTTGTTCATGTTTTACTGAGCCCTCGATCACAATTTCTTAGGCCCACTCCTGTAATATTTGGGGAAGAGGAGGTCAGGATAGTGGCCAGTCCAAGGGACATCTAGGCAAGCTATCGCTTCCCCCAGGAGGCCTGCCACAACACACTCCCTTTCAGAGCCAAGCAGCTGGGTCTGAGCTCTGCCAGGCGACAGGTAAGAAATTGTTCTCAACAAACCTCTCTTTCTGCACACGTCAACAGAGCCTCCCTCCGCATTGGACAATCAGCCTGAAAGGCTCATAATGTGTGGACCTGTGACTCCTTCAGGATCTGAACAGTAGTTACAGGGCCCATATGCAGTAACGTAACTCAAAGGTAGACTGTACATAGCCTCTAAGAGCAGGTCACCCCTGCAATGGTATGTGAATTAATGAAGGCAAATTAGCCCACACCTTATGGTTGCTGTGTGGGAAGGTGATGGCAGAGTCAATCTTCCAAAGTTAAGTATATTTTATGTTAATTGCATAAAGTGGCATAGATTTGTTGCTTTAAATCTCATCCGTGGGGATCTAGAACTGGGCTTCTTGATTTCTTTTATTATCCACTAAAATGACTCCAATCTTGTTTGTATTTACTATAGAAGCAAAGATCTATTTCCAAATAGCTTTACAACTTTAAGTGTTTTAAGAAACTTCTTTTTCATGCCATCTTGTTAATTGTACCATGATAGCTCCTAAGTGGAACATTGTATCTATCAACCCTAAGCACTGCTGTGGATGAAACAGCTTTGGTCATATTACTATCATCTCTTTTATTTCGAGACTTTGAAAGCTGAAATGAAATAGGCCTCAACCTGCTGTCATTCTAGTACTTACCTGAGTGCTAAGTAAATACTAATGAAACTATCACCTCTGATAAAATTATATTCTGAATTCCTTTATGATGAAACACAGGTTCAGTGTAGATACACATCTTTCCTTGTTTTCCCTCTCTTTACTCAGTGCAAAATGTTTTCTCTGTAATGGCAAGTTTCTGTGTGCACTGAGTTTTGAACTCTCCATTAGTACACTTAGCCAGGGAGGTGGGGCGGGGTGTGGCTGCAATGAAGGAGAAAGGGAAATGGTAGAATTACAACCACGTGTGGGAGGTATTACTCAACTGTAAATCCTAATGCTCTCAACGTACCAAGGCCAGAAAGGTCCCCGTGTTCGGAGAGAGACAGGGACAAGGAAGTGAGCCTCAAGCTTCATACTCCCAGAGCGGGTCACCCCATGCTACTCTAGGTGTGTCCACCAATTAACGGCTGTTACACAACCCAGGAGCTTTGAGGCAATGCAAACAGTCCGGCCCGACCCCAGCCTGACCTGATAAAACGTGCAGGTTAACAAGCACCTCAGAGGATTCCTATGCATTTTCAAGTCTGAGAAACCCTGTCCCTACAGTGCCCAGAGCCTCCACTGGGAAGATGGGAAAGTCAACCGTGATTAGCCTCAGAAATTAACTAGGAATATGCTAGTCACTTCCCTCAGCAGGGGATGTGCTATAGAGGTAACGGAAAGGGAACAACTGCCATTCTTTAAACGTTTAAAACAGCCAGAGAGCCTGTGCTCAGAGAGGTAGAGACAGGGAAGAGGGAGAGTGTCCCACACTTCATTTCAACCAATTGTTGGAACTAAAAGCTCTTGTTACATCTATTGTACCCTCCTCTCCATGTGAAGTTATTGGATTTGATTTCCTTTCTTCTAGAGAAGGACACACTGAAAAAAAAAATGACCTAGATTCAGTGTTCCATCCAGATGCTTTCAATTTGGCAGGCGGGAAGCAAGTTTTGCATAGAGACTGAGCTCACTGAAAGGGATTAGAATTTTGAGCTGGAAATTCCAAAGACATTTTAAAGTCAAGAAACTGTTTAGGAAAAAAATAAATACAGGTGACCTTGATTTAATATTGTGATGATATTCACATCTCAGAACCATTTTGGAATGCAGTCCCCTGGCTCCCTGTGTAACTAGTCTTCCTGGCACTGAGTTCAAAACACTAGACTTTATGCTAAATTTCCTTTAAGCAAATGACAAAAAGCGTAAGGTGCAGTAGGATCCAGAACACATCTAATTTAAGTGGAGGAGCCTGTCACAGACACCTCATGCTGTACAGGGAGGTCATACAGAAATGGGCAACGGCACAGCAAAGGCTGTGCTTCCCGGCTCACAGTGGGTCAGACCGACTTTCCTCTGCAGTTCCACACGGCCCTGGACCTACACGCATGACAGACATCCATGGGCAGGAGACAGGCAGCCCCACTACCCAGCCCTGAAGGTAATTCGCAGGGTCATACTGACTCTGGTCTCAAAATAAATTTGAGATTTTTGACATCTCTTGACATATGGTGCAGTTACTGCATAAGCTGTTTCGCAGTGTCTTTTTTCCTGAGCCATTTGTATTTTCCTCGTGTTTTCGCCATGTTTTTCAATAAGTAGATGATTCGAGACGCCAGTGGATGCTACTAACATCAGCCAATGTGTAGATACTTTTTTATTTGTAATTTGTTGATTTAGGAGTAAACATCTTTTATTATTTTTTAATCAGCGTCTTATTTAGAATATCTCAGGGAGTCAGTGCTAATGAATTCTATGACATTGCTCTATTTTTTTCACTAAGATAAAAATGAGTTCTTTAATTTTAAAAGAAAAGTGGCAATTTTGGCAATTGGTGAAATGGTGAATTTGAATCATAGCAAATAGAGAGTATATAAAAATTATATAAGTAGCCTATACAAGTAGGGGATTTGAATTTAGTATTAATTGGGAAAATGTTTTCATTTCTTTAATGACTGTAATGACTATTCCATCTCAAACAGGCATATGCAAAACTAATGAACTCATTCCAATTTTTAATCAAAATGATTACTAACAACAGAAAAATAGTTAAGCATGGTGTATTAGTTTCCTAGGTGACCATAACAAAGTGCCATAAACTGGGTAGCTTAAAACAGCAGCAACTTACTGTCTCACAGTTTCGGAAGCTAGAGTACAAAATCAAGGTTCTGGCAGGGCCATGCTCCCTCTAAACCACCAGGAGGGCACCCTTCCTTGCCCCAGGAGTTTCTAGGCTTTGTAGCAGCATCAATCCAACCATATTCTCCTGACCACGTTTCCTGTGTCTCTGTCTTCTCCCCTTCTAATAAAGACATCAGTCACATTAGAGTCACATAAGGGCCCACCCTAATGACCTTAACTTGATTATATCTGCAAAGGCCTTATTTCCAAACAAGGCCACATTCATAGGTACCAAGGGCTAGGACTTCAACATATCTTTTGAAGGAGGATACAATTTAACCCATAACGTGGCTAACATTTTCTCAGCGACAGAATACAGCCTGTAACTTTACCAAAATGATAGTAGTATTCTCTCTCTTTGCTCCAAAAGTTTTTTACTTGCTTTCACAAACGAAAGGAACAGTTAGAAATCAAGCAATCGTTGCTAATAGAATGTGCCCAAAAAGTATTCACTAAAGGTTCTCTTATAAAAAAAACCATCTGGGGCATGTCAGTGATGCCTGCAACAATAACAGGAGCTGATAACTTAAGATCCTTGAGACTCAATTAACTCATCTGCCTGGGTAGCATATAGTTTATGAAAACAAACTTAGGTAAGTTTAAAAGACTCATTAAGGGTAAGAGCTGGAAGCCAGTCTAAAATCATTTATTCCATAAATATATAAATAATTTAATGACAAATCTTTGATATCAGCTGAATGTTTAGAAAATGAATGCACATTAAGTTATGTACCATTCAGGATTTAACATACCATAGTAAAAAACTTTGTGTTATGACTGCATGCCTGTATATGTATACACACATCACTTTTTCCCCCAGACTTACATTTTTCCCACCTTCCTCTTGGCATACCACTACAAGGAGCCCTTTCCATTGTCTCTTCCCCTCCATCCTGCCTGAGCTCCTCTTCTACTGCTAGTAGGAACTGGCAAGTGCCTTCAAAGGCACCTCTCAGCACCACTCTCCTGGCTGCTGGCTTCCTATCATCTCGACCTCAGCTCCCACTCCTATCCTTGCATCCTCAATATACAGCCATGCATCTCAAACTTGACCACGGGACCTCGTTAAAATGAAGATTCACATTCAGTATATCTGGGTGGTGTCTGCCATCCCACTTCCAACAAGCATGTGGGTGCTGACCAGTCCTAGTCCATGGACCACACTTTGCACAGCAAGGCTGTACACTCTGCCTGACTGCCCTCCAAGGCCTTCACCATAAGTCCACTGCATCCTAGTTGGGCCTCCCTTCCCAACAAGGTCTCCAACTTCAAAATGGTCTCTCACCACTATGACCCACCTCCACTCATCAGCTCCTATGGCCTTAAGCACATTTCAAGTAAGCACATGCATAAAATAATCCTACTAAAGAATAAATGGCTGATATACTCTCCATACCCACCCTGCCCCATCCTCCCCCAGGTTTCCTTGGTGTTTGTGGGAATCTCTAAATCAAGTAGCCTTCATTAAACATTGGTACTTACTGGAGGGAGTCAAGATTGTTATCAGACTTTCAAAGAATTCCCTAATCCCAAAAGATAAAAAAGCTATTCCCTAAATAGTAAAATGTCAGGCACTGTCAGGAAACATGTTTCACAGTGTGTGTGTATGGGAGGGTGGGCAAGGGGGACAGCCCTGGGCTTTCTTCCTTTCCCTCCGCTAGGCTATTCAGGGGGAGGGAGAGGCAGCAGAGCATTGGGCTGCAGCCGTTTACACTCACATTCCCTCAAACTCGAAGGAGGAGTTGCTTTGGGTTCTGCTTCCTTAGAATCAAACAAAATTCCCATCTGGAGGCTGGAGGACAGGCTGCCTGGGCAACTCCCAGCCCTTAGGGAAACTTGAAGATCAGAGCAGATGTGGAAAGGAGCAGCTGTGTCCTCATTGTGTCCCACTGTAGCTAAGATTCCAGGGCCCAGGAAGTGCAAACTCTCAAATGGGGGAAAGGGCAAGGCCCCTGGGCTCCTGGGAAAATGTGTGCCTAGCCAAAGAAAAGAGAATCCTGGGTCTTCCAAAGGGCATGGAAGCATAACTTCCTCCTCCACCCACACTGGACCCTGGAAATGTCTTGTTTAGCTGCACATTAAATGAGGTAACAAATGTAAGCACCCAACACAGAGCCCAGCAGGTATCAGGAAGTCAATAAATATTAGTTTCCTTACCCATTAAAAGTAACACCAGCTACACTGTTGATGTGATTGGTTTGCCGTTATTACCGCACAGCACAGTAAGAAGTGTGCACATAATTAAATATGTACCACTATGGTAATTTTAGTTTTTTTAATTTTATTGATAACGTCATTATATGCCTTATGTCAGCTCAGTTTTCCGCTTAGGCAGCATGGTTAACTGTTCCTAACTTTTAAAACAAAATGCAGGGGAACATCTGAGGGAAGAATAGTTTAGTGGTTTAACAAGTTAAAAATAAGTTTCTCAAAGAAAAAACTGAAGGAACAACACAGCAGCAGACTCACAGAACCCAAGAATGGACTAGCGGTTACCAAAGGGAAAGGGACTGGGGAAGATGGGTGGAAAGGGAGGGACAAGGGGGGAAAAGGGCTATTACAATTAGCACACATAATTTAGCGGGGGTGGGGGGGGGGGGGGATACAGGGAAGGCAGTATAACACAGAGAAGACAAGTAGTGATTCTATAACATCCTTCTAGGCTGATGGACAGTGACTGCAATGGGGTATGTGGGGGGGACTTGATAATAGGGGGAGTCTAGTAACTATAATGTTGCTTATGTAATTGTATATTAATAATAACAAAATTTTAAAAAATACCAAAAAATAATAAGTTTCTCATTCTTCTTCCATGTGAACTATCACTTTCCTCAATTTTCTGCCCATCCTACCCCCATCACACCCCTCAACCCTGGTACTTCCCACCAGCCCACATCCTCTACCCCCCACCACAACAGGGAGCAACCTTTGCCCTCCTCACCCTGCTGGCAATGACCAGGCCATCTCTGGGACTAGCCCTTTTGTCTGCTTTCCGGATGCCTTGATTCAGACGCCGTAGGACCCCAGCAGCCTGGGCAGGGCCTCCAGCGCAGAGCGGCTGTGGCATCTGTCAGTTGCCCGTCACAACTACCCTCACCACAGAATCCCTGATCAAAATATGGGCTGGGAGTGAATGTGGCTGTGACTTGCCGCCCCAAGGGCACTGACAGCAACCACACCCGCTGTCAGGACCAGGGATTAAGAGGAAACATGAGCACCGGAGTGGGAAGCAGCCAGACCTCTCACGTTGGAAAGCAGACCCTAATGCATCAAGTGTGGAGCTGAAGCTGAGGTGGAGACTGCAGTGAAACGGGCGGGGACCCCCATCGTGGTCTGGATATGAACACTTCTTACTAAAAACTCGATGGAGCCATTGAACGTATCTGGAAAATCCTCGACAGCACCCATCACTGCATAATCATCATCTCAATTCATAATTAACTTCAGGAAATGATATCCACAAATAGAATCCATCACGTCAAAAAAAAAAAGCCTTACAATAGCAAACAAGTTCAACTGCCAAGTAAATCCTAGAGAATATGGTAAACATGGTCGGCACAGAGCTCACTGGAAATAAACCAGTTGGCCTTGTTACCCAAGAACATCCCTTGCTATTTTTTAAAACTGAAATTAAAGACAGGGTCGCTGTCAACAGACACCAACACTCATGGCTTTCTGCACGTGGACTCCTACACCTATTAAAAAGCAAGGCATGGAAAGCAAAGAACAGCATTACATCTATGAACTCAAGTCATCCCCTGGCCCCCTGGCCTCTCTCAACCATAACTGCATCTGATAGTTACAACTGCCATTTCTTACAAAGGATGACACCATTCCCATCCTCTGCATGGACCTTTTGCTACTAATATACATATTTTGCATCACAATGAAGAAAATAAAAGAGAAATGGCAGTAAAAATCCTGAATTTGATTAGAGTTACCAGGTTTGCAAAAAGGAACTGATATTTGATTTCAAAATCATTTTTAAACTCTCATATTTCAGAAATAAAATACTTAACTTTCAGAAAGAATTAATGGTCTGGAATCTTGTTATCAAATCAGGTGAATTTCAATAGCTTGTTTTCAAAATTAGCACTGAAATAAAACAAGAAGGTTTAGCAGTAGAGTGGATCAAAGCATCCAGAAAAAAGATGGAAGGGGATATTTTTGAGTGCAAAGTCAATAAAAAATATCCTTGTCTTAATTCCACAGAAAACGTCAGTAACTGCCCAGATGCAGGGGGATCCGCCCTGGGAAGCAGGTGTAGTCATCACCTAAACAATATAAAGCTGAGTAAAGGCAGATTCCTCAAGAAAAGCAAGCAAACTTCTTTTCACTGTTTGACTATCCATCCATTACTTTTTGAAATAAATGCAAATACAAGAGTCATAATAGTAAATAATTGAGAGTGATTCTCTACCCCATTTTTACAAAAAAGGGAAAAGAATTCTACCTGAGTTATCTCACAAATTTCTGTAATTCTTTACTGACATTTACAATAGAAACTTACTGTTTCACTTAAATGCTGTATCACAGCACATTTTCTTAAAAATTAGTATTCATAAATCCTTCTATGACATGATGTTCCAGTCACAGAAAGTTACAAAATATGTGCTCGTGATGTCACTGCCATTTCTTCCAAGGCCATCTTAGGACTCTACCTTCTGCCGTTCACCTTATTAATAAAGGTGTTCGACACAATCTGAGGGTTGAGAGAGAGGATTAACTCTATGAAAATCTCAGAATTATTTTTCCCTGGATTCACAAATTGAGGCCAGTTTTCTGTGAGAGAGACCTAACTCCTGCTAGTAAAGTTTTGGTCTGAGAAAATTCAAGATGGTTTTAAGGAAAGGGGGAAATCAGTGCATGGTCACAAAAGTACGTCATGGACTCCAAGGCAGGAGGCTCACCTCAGCCTCCGAGGGACAGACCAGACCATGGTGGACAGCTTTCTCTTTTCCCCTGCCCTTGTGTCTCTCTCACCTCCACCCGATTTTCTCTGCACTGCCTCTGGGGACACGGCATGCCAGCAATCCTTGTATGTCCCAAGTTCACATTCCCAGGAAACAAAACCTGCTTGGCCCACCTGGACTCAAGTGTCCACCCTGTTCCAGCTTTGGCCTGAGGGAACGGCAGGATCCTTTGTTGCAAACAAGACTGGAGGAGCCTATGCTTTGGGCCTGGGGCAGTTCTTGGACAAGGGAGAAGTACGCTGCACAAGCACCCCAAAAGGCATCTGGGACAGTCTGGTGAGAGGTTCCATACATGTTGGTGAGTCTGTCATCAGGGAAACATTGTTATGATACCCCCACTCAGATTCTGTCATTAGAATTATGTGCAAATTATTTCATTGGAAAATACACTGCATATCCTTTCTATATTTGGAGAGAGTTTTATGCATAATTTTCCATCCTCTCCTTTTGAGAATCTGGCAATTTCCATATAGTCATAATGAAGAAGCATGTTTGTGGTGTTTCAGTCTATATTTTCCCTAAAAGTATGCCAAGAATGGCATGTCCTTTTGACAAGCCAGGTAGAATTTCACATCCCATCACTGGCAGATATCCATTTCCCATTATCCACCGAACACAGAGGGTTCAAGTTCAATAGCTTTAGGGAAATCACCACTGTTCACCAATAGCTGATACGAAATCCCAAGTTGGAAAGATTCATTCCCCCCCAAAAAAACTCAAGAAAAGATCCAAAACTTATAAAGGAAGGCTAACATTACAGTTCAGACCACAGGAGGGTTGTCTTCTACTTTTGGAAAGAATTAAGCTTTTATTGACCACCTACTATGTTCACACACTGTTTTGCACATTGCATACATGAGATGACTAAATCCTTAGAGCAACCCTGCAACTCTGTGAATTGGGAGACAAACTGAGTCTCGGAAAAGATGAAATAACTTGCAAAAAAAAAAAAACGCAACAGAAGTAGAATCTAAATGTAATTCTGCCAGATCCCATGGCCCACGGGGTTTCTCTCACCACTACTAACAGCTAGTATTTATTTAGCACTTAACGGTGTGCCAAGTCCCAGTTCCCAGTGCTCCATATACACCAACTTAGATAGCAGATGTATGAACCAGCTACTATCAGCTCCATTTTGCAGGAGTGGAAAGCACAAAGAGGTCAAGTGCTTGCTCAAGTTCACACAGCATGGGAACGGCGGAGCTGAGATCGGAATCCGAGCAATCCGCCTGCGGGCATGACCAGTTGTCTCCACTGGAGAATCGGACTCTGCAGATAGCACCTGTCCTTCTTGGTGACTGCATTCATGATTCAGTCAATATGCCTCAACTGCGTCTGTGAGAGCAGCCACAATCCCACCACAGTTCAAAGTGAACTGCAGTTAACATTACATAGCTCATCTTCTCACTGCAGGCCAGGAGAAAGGAAGTGACCATCTTGGCAGCTAGGATTCTCAAACCCTCATTTCACCCTAAAGCAGCTCTTTTTCCTTATATCCCCTAAAGATTCAAGACATCAAGATATGCTAAGGATGCTATAAGAGAGGAAAATCTCTTTTCATTTCTGTGCGTAGGGGCTGCGTGTGCAGTCATGCACATGTATGTGCAAGTGAGTGCGGGTGTGTTTGGGGTGAGGGAGGGCACAGTATTAAAAAATATCGGTAACACGCCTCTAAGAATGTTCTTTTCCTTACTTCTTTCGAGCATAAGCATATTTGGTCTCTCTGCTAGGAGAGCTTTAATGGACTGCATTCCTCTGGTATCTCTTTTCCCCCTGCTTGCTCCATTAAAAGTCTTCCAATTTCAAATTGCTACAATGTAACTGGCTAAGATAACGTACTGTCATCCATACCTCATACATCGTGTCCAGGGGACTTGCCTTACAGTAAGCGTCACTTCAATTGCAGTCAGCTGGCCATGGGCCATGACCTCTGGGGACCCTGTGGCCATTTATTGTAAACTATAGCTTGTGGGTGATGCTAATGAAGTTCTTCAAGAAGCCACATTTGCATGACTTCACATTTTGCTGTGTCTCCTTTAACACTGCTAATAAAAGACTAGTAAACGTGTTCTTTATTATTAATTTGTTTCCCCATTTTCTTCACCCCTTTCTGCAGAGGAGAAACCATTTCCATTCATCCCACTACAACATATTCCTTCAGGACCACCAAAACCCAAACACCTCCCTCCAGAAAAACACAAAAACCCAATGTGGTAATTGCCTCAAAATTTGGAGCTTTATATGCAAACTGTTTATGACATTCACGAAACTGGGAAGGAAATGCAGTAGCACTGTGCTTCTGGAAAGAGGAAGCCAATTTCAGAATCCAATTTTCAAAAGGAAATGCCATGTTTGTTTCAGGTCAGCCTCTGCTTAGATCAGAAAAAAAAAAAAGTTGAACAAAGCAAAACCCGTTGGTCTTGCTGGTTATTTCCAAGCAAAGCAGAGGGCAGGTGGGAGCCATTCAGGGGCCCTAGTGCCTTGTCCTGTCTACCTCCAGTTGCTTTGGAGGCAGCTGAGCAAACCTGATCCCCTGTTGAATGAGCTCTCTCTCTCTCTCACACACACACACATTTCCAAATGTTTATTTTAATAACGTTATTTTAAAAATATAGGCAGGACTGTCACATGGACAGGTGGCCTGGCTGCTTTAGCAACTCTCATACACCAGGCTGGCTGCCCAGTTTGTTGAGGCCCCTGCCTCCCAACCATCCCATTCTGACAACACAGACCACAGCCTTGGTTGGACAAGTGTCCCTCAAGCCCAAAACAATCTCTCATTAAGGTGGAAGGATTTCTGGAAGTGAGCCTGTGGTAGTCTGTAGCTTTAGAATCAACCTTTGGAGTGTGAACATCTATATCTGAGAAAATCATCTCTGTTACTGCATCTGTTTGTGTTTAAGTTTACATATGATATACAGTTTTAAATTACCCACATGCATGTGGAATTAATAAAAACATGTAGTCAGACATATACACACAAATATATATATTTACATATAGATCTCAGAGAAGGATCTAGATACAGTGCAGATATCATACAGTGCAGAATCTCTATGAAATGTCAATGGTTCATAGAGATTCTGATAAAAACTTTGTGTAGGGAAAAAATGTAATTGATTTTTAGAGTTTTTCCCCTATATTCTACTTTCTTACCAAAGCCCACTTTGCTCATTGCTCCCTGGTGAAAACAATTTGAGGGTTGCCTCTGCTGGTTTTCACCAGATGCAAAAAGAACACAACCACCATCCAGCTGTACCTGTGTTTGCTCACCTGTGCTGGCTGTATGTGTATATGTTCCACTAAGCCCCCTGCTGAATGCCGTTTATGCAGAGCACAGATACTGGAATGTGCAGAGCGTGTGGGGAAAACAAGGCTCAGGTTAGCTTGGTGATTGTGAGGTTACATCTTGTCATCACTGTATTCAATATATCCCATGACTGTTGTCTGCAACACGAATGCGCACTGGCTGTATCCAATCTATTTCTATGCTGTATTGTCACTGGTCAAAAATGGCCTTGTTCTCCCATTCCCTCCATTTTCCAACTGAAAAAGGAAAGGAACTGATAAGCTTGAGCTCAATTTGTTCTGGCAATTATTGCAAAATTCCTACTGTGAGGGAGGTGCTGCCCATTGGTGCGGAATGACACGCAGCTATCCGGGGTCCAGACAAAAGCAGACCCTGCTTTTCTCCAAGTGTATTCAGCCATGGCTAGACATACTGGCCAAGACGCCTACCCATTCACATCTTAATGGGAAAAAGAGAGAGACAAGAGCCTGGTGGGGAAAAAGAAGGAGAATGCAAGATTATCAAGTGACACCAGACAACAAAATGTGAACTCGGTGAAGAGGAAGAAAGGAAAAAAGGAAATTATTTTGACCACAGGACAGTAGATCACTGACATAATGTGGATATATATGTTTTAGTACTATCCAGCTAAATTATGCTTTTATTACAGATAAAGGCTACTGTAATGACACAGATATATGAAACTGAAGAAAGTTAGGCTTGGAGGATGGATGAGCTTCTGTTCTCTCTCTCTCCCTCTGTCTCTCTCTCTGCCATCCCCTCTCCCTCTCCCTCTCTTCCCTTCACTAAGGTACAGCTGCACATTAATTTGACCGAATGAAACTGTTAGGATGAAATACCACTGAGATACATTCTAAAGTGTAATTTCTCTCAAACAAGTATGTAACTTTATTAAAAAACCAAAGTACCAGTCAAAAGGTGAAAAAATATATTACATTATGATGAAAAAGTGGTCATTTAAGAAAAGGCTGAAAGAGCACTTCTTTTTGAAATGGCATATGGAGGCTTTTAGAACACCGAAAAAAAAGGTGATTTTTTTTTTCTTCAGATTTGTCCTTATTCCCTGCTCTCGAATAGAAGGAAAATGTTTGAAGATAAGGTCACTTTAAATTCTAGGCCATGGCACATGTTCCTCCTCCCTAGGGCCGAGCGCCCTCATGTCTCCCCCTTTCACCTACATCTACTGATACGTGCTCTACCCACCCAGCACTCCTGTCTACTAGGGAGACAGCTGACAAGAACTAATGTCAGAGCTGCATCTGTGACATCCCAGGAATCATTTCTCCCAGCAAGAGTCCCTTATTTCAGAGGAGAAGTCATGAAATGAACAGGGGGAGATTAAGTTAATTTTAAAATCCTTGTTAGTTGTTTCTCTTCGGTCATGATGGAAAAAGGTGGGGGGGGGGGGGGAATTACAGATTCAATAACAATGTGCATTTCTTCCATTATGGAGAATGGCTAATTCAATGGATTGAATCAGTAGAGAATGATCCCTCTGGCTTTATGGAACTCCAGACACTGAAACAGAAAGGAAGAGTTTAAGATATAGAATAATACCATCCAATTGTAGGGAAAAGTGAACTACAACCCCCAGTGAAATTACCTCTGACGGCAATTAAAAGGCCCTTTGTGAGCATTCACAGCCTCGGGCTAAAACTAAACAAACCCATTCCAGGCTGCCAGTAATGACAGATTTCTTAGGGAGCATTATTTAATTAACAATAATTTGAAAGAGCAGCTCAGCTGAGATACTGCATTTACTTACTGGAAACACTAAGCAATGGTAAGCGAACAAGACGTGCAATTTGTTACCCTTCCCATTATCTTTTGTTCCTGAAATACCTAAGTTGCTGTTAGGTAGTTGCCACTAGATGTTTTCAGCTGTCTGTGATGCTGACATGTCCAAAGAACTTTAGCTCTTACTATCCAGGGCTGCTAATAGTCCTGTGCCGTTTGATTCTGTTCAGAAATCCCCCAGGCCTCAAATGCTCAGGGAGAGCATTCTTTGTCCTTTCCCCTCTAGACAAGGGCAGTGCCAGCCCCCCTTCCTTGTATACACCAGGCTCCCTCCCACCCCACACATCATTTGCTGCTAATCACCGTAAGTGATGGCTTTTGTTCTTACTCCCTTCCCAAGCAGCGTGAGGTTGCATCAGCAGCTCGGTGGCTGGCTGCCTGACCCTTGGCGGACGGACACAGGGAAGGGAAGCCTTAGTCGGGTGCATCCTTCTCCCCTCAGAGTTACTGGACTCAACCCCCTACATCCGCAGCCTCCTTTAAAGCTGACTATGAGTCAAAGACTAGCAAAGGGAGGACCACGTTAAGTTGATCTGACACACAGTGGGAGCTGGCAGCAGGAAGTGAACTCCACAACTAAAGTGGCAAGCTCAGGAAAATGCAAAATTAGTGCCCTCCGTGGAAGAAGGGGAGAAGTAAGTTATAAAACTTTTCATGTTGTCTGTAATGTCCATGAAAGAGCTTCACAAAATCTGGTTTAAAACTGGTCAATAACACAGAAAGACTGTCTTGGGAAATGAATATGTTGATTTAGTTCCTGTGGGAGCCAAACAAAACTAGCTCAAATAGTAATTTTAAATTACTACTGGGTGGCTGTTAATTGTAGTCACCAGTGTCCATTAAAATTCCTGCCAACAGAAAATCTTTATCTTGCCTTGATTTGTGATAAGCTTAGAAATGAACAGTCAGTGTGGAACATGGTTATTAAGCAAAACAAATCTCTGTCTGTGACTTCTGAAAAGACAAATCTGAAATCCCAAACAGTTAGCTCATGCTATGTGTGGGAGTAGATTAGGATGGGATGTGTACAGAGGCACTAGCATCCGTAGTGGATTAAGATTGATTGCAGGAGCTAAAGAGTTCTCTCTTTGATTCTTTTGAGTCCACAGTAGCTTTTACTCAAATAATATCAAAGACATCTGATTAAACA
This sequence comes from Smutsia gigantea, assembly GCA_032199065.1. NCBI lineage: Eukaryota > Metazoa > Chordata > Mammalia > Pholidota > Manidae > Smutsia > Smutsia gigantea. Next base: position 129,763 of record JAVSCE010009797.1, read on the forward strand.
CATTTCCCAGCAGGATCTTATCACAGGGAATGCTTTATTATGTACAGTATAATCAGACTGATATACTATGGCATCAGCGAGTGAATGTCTTGTTTTGAAAAAACTTGTAGAAATAGATTTTTATCCCTTTCTTTAATCCTAATTTGATGCTATTAACCAATTCCATTATTTAATTGACTATTAAGACTGGAATCAGTTTGATTTCTCAAAATGTATTTCCTAGTAATTAAGGCTTTCTTTTTACTTTTAGCCTCTTTATTTAACCCTCGTTTACTTTTAGTACTTTGAAGAGAAACATTTACAAAATCTTTTTCCTTAATATGGATTAAAGCATGTGGACTGGTTTCTGGTAAACTATTCTTAGCTTGACAGTATAAGGACAAAAACTTTTAGAGTTTATATGGGTTTCTTTTAATGATTCTTTACTATATAGAAAAAAATGAAAGGGATTATAGGAGAAGGAAATAATAAATTTTGCAAAAGATACATAAGAGCATTTTCCATTCCTAAGAAACCCAATTCCTTTATTGACATAGAAAAGAAATATACAGGAATTTTAATAGCTAATGCAGTTCCCACTGGTAACATTTGAACATCTTTGTGGTACTACTCTATGGCATTTAAATATCAGAAAGGGGAAAAGGTGCCAGTGTAAAAGCAAGGGAGGCACACAATCTTTCCTGACAACAGAGCTGACAATCCTATCTTGCTGTAACTGTTACCTGAGCTCAATCAGCAGGTTATATTATTCTTTTTTTAACTGATGCTTTATAGCAAATCAAAGTAGAAAGAGCCAGAGTCCAGCATCATCATCAACAGACTGCACTCAGGGAGGTACTGTTAATTCTTTCCACTGTATGCTTTTAAGTTCAGCATTTCTTCTAGGCTAAAGTGGGTGAAATATGGTAAGTGCTTACTGCGATATAAAGTCACCATTTGAGAATATCACTGATTTGCAGCATTTGTATAAGACCTTAAGGTCCTTTGATTCCATCCCCTACCCTTGGCAAACCTTAAATCAGTGGGAAACGGGATTAAAGATGGCGGCGTGAGAGGTGAGACAGAGGCTTCCTCCTAAAACCACATATAATATGAAAATAAAGCTACTACAACTACTTTTGAAAGAGCAATGGGAAAGAGGATGGCAACAAACTGCATACACCTGGAGACAAGAGCAGCCCTCAAGGAAAAGGGTAACGTACTAAAGCTGTGGTCCTGCAGGACCCAAGACCTTCCCCCACCCCAGCTCACTGGCAGGAGGAACAGGAATGGAGCAGAGAGGGAGTGGAGAACTGGCACTGCTGAATACCTAACTCTGGAGATCTGCTCTGGGAGCAGAAACCTACATTTCATGGTGCTTGCATGATACTCTTGTAACTAGGGGATTGGAAAGCTAAGACAGGCAGAATTCCTGGAGAGACTAAGATTCCAGCTGCTTGTGAAAGCAGGGATCCATACCCAGCTGCTCGGGGACAAAAGAAAGGCCTACAGTCTGAGAGACTTCCTAACAAAGAAGCCCTTAGCAAGAGGGCTGCTAAAAGGGCAACGATTGCACAGAGCTTACTGCTCAGAAGAAAGGACACTTAGACAAAATTGTCCGGGTGCACTCTGCCCAGCAGAGTGGGAGTTCTCAGAATCTTCAGGTGCGCCAGCTCCCTGGCTGCCTACACAGCTCCAAGAACCCCTTCTGTGACAGGCAGACTACTGCGCCTTCCTCCTGGCCAGCCCCACTGGGCTTGCAAACCGGGAAATCTTTCCCTGGTGTTAGGCCAGCCAGAGGGAAGATCTGTCTACAGCAACTAAAAACACAAAGCACAGAGGCTTATACCTGTGTGCTCAGCCCACTGGTTCAGGCAGTGGAGACAGGCATAGCAGCCAGGAACCAGCAAACAGCCCTTTCCTCCCCCGAGGCACCAGTACCACTCCCCTACAATCCCCACATTGCTTCAGGGGCTGAGCAGCTTCAGAGAGTAGAGCTTCTGGGCACAAGAGGGCGCCATACACAAATATGAAATGCCAAAGGAAACTGGTCCAGAGTAAAATTATGAATACAACTCCTGAGAAAGATTTAAATGATATGGACCTTATGACTCTCCCTGAAAGGGAGTTCAAAATCAAAATCATTAACATGCTCGTGGAGGTACGGAAAGATATTCAAGAACTCAGGAATCAATTTCGGTCAGATATCCAATCATTGAAGAACACAATGGATGGTATTAAAAGCAGATTGGATACGGTGGAGGAGACGATAAATGAAATAGAAACTAGAGAAGAGGAATACAAAGAAGCTGAGGCACTGAGAGAAAAAAGGGTCTCTAAGAATGAGAGAACTGTGTGACCAATCCAAACGGAACAATATTCGCATTATAGGGGTACCAGAGGAAAAAGAGAGAGAAAAAGGGATAGAAAGCGTCTTTGAGGAGGTGATTGCTGAAAATTTCCCCAATCTGGGGAAGGAGATAGTCTCTCAGGCCAAGGAGGTGCACAGATCTCCCAACACAAGGGACCCAAGGAAGACAACAGCAAGACATATAGTAATTAAAATGGCAAAGATCAAGGGTAAGGACAGACTATTAAAAGCACCCAGAGAGAGAAATAGGATCACATACAAAGGAAAACCCATCAGGCTATCGTCAGACTTCTCAGCAGAAACCTTACAGGCCAGAAGGGAGTGGCATGATGTATTTAATGCAATGAAGCAGAAGGGCCTTGAACCAAGATTACTTTATCTGGCAAGATTATCATTTAAATTTGAAGGAGGGATTAAACAATTCCCAGATAAGCAAAAGCTGAGAGAATTTACCTCCCACAAACCATGTCTACAGTGTATTTTGGAGGGACTGGTATAGATGGAAGTGTTCCTACAGTTTAATAGCTGTCACCAGAGGTAATAAAACCATAGTAAAGAAAATAGAACAGCTAATTACTAAGAAAATGAAAAATTAAATTAACTACCCCCAAAGTCAATCAAGGGATAGACAAAGAGTACAGAATACGATACCTAATATATAAAGAATGGAGGAGGAAGAAAAAGGAGGAAACAAACATACAAAAAAAACCCCTTAGATTGTGTTTGTAATAGCAGATTAAGTGAGTTGTTAGACTTTTAGAGAGTAGGGAAGTTAAACTTGAACCTTTGGTAACCACGAATCTGAAGCCTGCAATGCCAATAAGTACATACCTATCCATAACCACCCTAAATGTAAATGGACTGAATGCATCAGTCAAAACACATAGAGTCAGTGAATGGATAGAAAAACAAGACCCATCTATATGCTGCCTTCAAGAGACTCACTTTAAACCCAAAGAATACACAGACTAAAAGTGAAGGGATGGAAAAAGATATTTCATGCAAACAACAAGGAGAAATAAGCAGGTGTTGCAGTACATGTAATAGACAAAATAGATTTCAAAACAAAGAAAGTAGCAAGAAATAAAGAAGGATATTACATAATGATAAAGGGGTCAGTCCAAGAAGATATAACCATTATAAATATATATGCACCCAACAAAGGAGCACCAGCATATGTGAAACAAATACTAACAGAATTAAAGGAGGAAATAGAAAGCAATGCATTCATTTTAGGAGACTTCGACACACCACTCTCTCCAAAGGACAGATCAACCAGACAGAAAATAAGTAAAGACACAGAGGCACTGAACAACACACTAGAACAGATGGACCTAACAGACATCTACAGAACTCTACACCCAAAAGCAACAGGATACACATTCTTCTCAAGTGCGCATGGAACATTTTCCAGAATAGACCACATACTAGGCCACAAAAAGAACCTCAGTAATTTCAAAAATATTGAAATCCTACCAACCAACTTCTCAGATCACCAAGGTATAAAACTAGAAATAAATTTTAGAAAGAAATCAAAAAGGCTCACAAATACATGGAGACTTAACAACACTCTCCTAATTAATCAATGGGTTAACGACCAAATCAAAACAGAAATCAAAGAATATATGGAGACTAATGACAACAACAACACAAAGCCACAACTTCTGTGGGACGCAGCAAAGGCAGTTCTAAGAGGAAAGTATATTGCAATCCAGGCCTATTTAAAGAAGGAAGAACATTCCCAAATGAACAGTCTAAAGACACAATTACTGAAATTGGAAAAAGAAGAACAAATAAGGCCCAAAGTCACCAGAAGGAGGGACATAATAAAGATTAGAGAAGAAATAAATAAAATTGAGAAGAATAAAACCATAGAAAAAATCAATGAAACCAAGAGCTGGTTCTTTGAAAAAATAAACAAAATAGATAAACCCCTAGCCAGACTCATTAAGAGAAAAAGAGAATCTACACACATAAACACAATCAGAAATGAGAAAGGAAAAATAATGACAGACCCCACAGAAATACAAAGAATTATAAGAGAATATTATGAGAATCTATATGCTAACAAGCTGGAAAACCTAGAAGAAATAGACAACTTCTTAGAAAAATACAATCTTCCAAGACTGACCAAGCAAGAAACAGAAAAACTAAACAAACCAATCACCAGCAACGAAATTGAATCAGTAATCAGAAAACTACCCAAGAACAAAACCCCCAGACCAGATGGATTCACCTCTGAATTCTACCAGACATATAGAGAAGAAATAACATCAATTCACCTTAAAGATTTCCAAAAAATAGAAGAGGAGAGAATACTTCCAAACTCATTCTATGAAGCCAGCATCACTCTAATACCAAAACCTGGAAAAGACCTCACCAAAAAAGAAAATTACAGACCAATATCCCTGATGAACGTAGATGCAAAAATACTCAACAAAATATTAGCAAACCGAATTCAAAAATACATCAAGAGGATCATACACCATGATCAAGTGGGATTCATCCCAGGGATGCAAGGATGGTACAACATTCGAAAATCCATCAACATCATCCACCACATCAACAAAAAGAACAAAAACCACAAGATCATCTCCATAGAGGCTGAAAAAGCATTTGACAAAATTCAGCATCCATTCCTGATTAAAACTCTCAACAAAATGGGTATAGAGGGCAAGTACCTCAACATCATAAAGGCCATATATGACAAACCCACAACTAACATCATACTTAACAGTGAGAAGCTGAAAGCTTTTCATCTAAGATCGGGAATAAGACAGGGATGCCCACTCTCTTCACTGTTATTCAACATAGTACTGGAGGTCCTAGCCACGGCAATCAGACAAAACAAAGACATACAAGGCATCCAGATTGGTAAAGAAGAAGTCAAATTGTCACTATTTGCAGATGACATGATATTGTACATAAAAAACACTAAAGACTCCACTCCAAAACTACTAGGACTAATATCTGAATTCAGCAAAGTTGCAGGATACAAAATTAACACGCAGAAATCTGTTGCTTTCTATACACTAACGATGAGCTAACAGAAAGAGAAATCAGAAAAACAATTCCATTCACATTGCATCAAAAACAATAAAATACCTAGGAATAAACCTAACCAAGGAAGTGAAAGACCTGTACTCTGAAAACTACAAGACACTCCTAAGAGAAATTAAAGAGGACACTAACAAATGGAAATGCATCCCATGCTCTTGGCTAGGAAGAATAAATATTGTCAAAATGCCTATACTACCTAAAGCAATCTACAGATTCAACGCAATCCCTATCAAACTACCTACAGCTTTCTTCAATGAACTGGAACAAATAATTCTAAAATTCATATGGAACCACAAAAGACCCCGAATAGCCAAAGCAATCCTGAAAAGGAAGAATAAAACAGGGGGAATTACGCTTCCTGACTTCAACCTCTACTACAAAGCCACAGTAATCAAGACAATTTGGTATTGGCACAAAAATAGACCCACAGACCAGCAGAGCAGAATAGAAAATCCAAACATTAATCCAAACATATACGGTCAATTAATATTTGATAAAGGAGCCTTGGATATACAATGGGGAGATGACAGCCTCTTCAGCAGCTGGTGTTGGAAAAACTGGACAGCTACATGTAAGAGAATAAAACTGGACTAGTGTCTAACCCCATACACAAAGGTAAACTCAAAAGGGATCAAAGATCTGGATGTAAGTCATGAAACCAGAGAACTCTTAGAAAAAACATAGGCAAAAATCTCTTGGACATAAACATGAACTTCTTCATGAACATATCTCCCTAGGCAAGGGAGACAAAAGCAAAAATGAACAAGTGGGACTATATCAAGCTGAAAAGCTTCTGTACAGCAAAGGACACCGTCAGTAGAACAAAAAGAGATCCTACAGTATGGGAGAATATATTCATAAATGACGTATCCGATAAGGGGTTGACATCCAAAATATATAAAGAACTCACACACCTTAACAAACAAAAAGCAAATAATCCAATTAAGAAATGGGCAGAGGACATGAATGGACACTTCTCCAAAGAAGAAATTCAGATGGCCAACAGGCACATGAAAAGATGCTCCACATCGCTAATCATCAGAGAAATGCAGATTAAAACCACAATGAGATATCACCTTACACCAGTGAGGATGGCCAACATCCAAAACACAAACAACAACAAATGTGAGGATGTGGAGAAAAGGGAACCCTCCTACGCTGCTGGTGGGAATGCAAATTAGTTCAACCATTGTGGAAAGCAGTATGGAGGTTCCTCAAAAAACTCAAAATAGAAATACCATTTGACCCAGGAATTCCACTCCTAGGAATTTACCCTAAGAATGCCGCAGTGCAGTTTGAAAAAAGACATATGCACCCCTATGTTTATCGCAGCACCATTTACAATAGCTAAGAAATGGAAGCAACCTAAGTGTCCATCAATAGATGAATGGATAAAGAAGAAGTGGTACATATACACAATGGAAATATTATTCAGCCATAAGAAGAAAACAAATCTTACCATTTGCAACAACATGGATGGAGCTAGAGGGTATTATGTTCAGTGAAATAAGCCAAGCCGAAAAAGAAAGTATCAAATGATTTCACTCATATGTGGAGTATAAGAGCAAAGAAAAAACTGAAGGAACAAAACAGACTCACAGAACCCAAGAATGGACTGACAGTTACCAAAGGGAAAGGGACTGGGGAAAATGGGTGGGAAGGGAGGGATAAGGGGGAAAAAGGAGCATTATGATTAGCAGATGTAATGTTGGGGGGCACGGGGAGGGCTGTACAACTCAGAGAAGACAAGTGGTGATTCTATAGCATCTCACTACGCTGATGGACAGTGACTGTAATGGGGTTGATGGGGCGTCCTGATGAAGGGGGTAGTTTAATAACTGTAATATTGCACATGTAATTGTAGATTAATGATACCAAAATAAATTATTAAAAAAAAGAAGAAATCAGTGGGAAACTTCCTCCCCTGCGGTCTCCTGCCCCTATCTTCTCCTGCGCAAAAAACAGGCAAGAGACTTCTTGCTCCATAAGCAACGTGTCCCAGTTTATAAGTGTCACTGTCAGGAAATCTTTCTTTGTTTATATCTCTCCTGCTACTGATTAAGGCCATGTTCCCTGAGCCTGAGTCCTAAGACATGACCATCTTCAGTGCATAGAATCTTTAAACTTGCATGTCATGATTAAGCCACATCTTGACTTTTCCTCCTCCAGCCTTAAAGATTTCCTTTCCTTAGACACTAGGTTTCACTTTTAGGGCCTTGTGGATTCCTCTGAACCTGCTCTAAGATTCTGTCCTCACTCCCCAAACCTCTCTGGGTCATAGCTCTCAGAAACGGACAAAGCTCTGCTGAGGGTCCCAGTCCCACGTGGTGGTCCTTTGGGACCCTACCTGTTAATACTGCCATACAAGTGCCATGATTCTCTTTGAAATGGGAATGTTATATTGCTGAATCGTTGTTCACTTTTTAATTCCATTCCAAGTTGTATTAAATTTCTCCTTGGTGCCAACACTATGCTAATTATGGAGAAACAGAGGCTACAGTCACTGCCTCCAGAGAATTCACAGGCTGGTGGGAAAAGCAGACTCCATGGGCTATGTTGGCATAATGGACAAAATGGCATGAGGGCACCGAAGACCCTCCTGGTAACTAACAAATGCTTCCTGGAAGAGAGATGGCCAAGCAAAAGGCCTGGAAATGGAATTTACATTTGAACAAAAGCATGAAGGTGCTAAAATATAGGGTCTGTGATTTATTTTGATGGACTAAAAAACACGAGAGGAGATGGGACAGGAGATGAGGCTAGGATGGTAGGTAGAAGTCAGAGCATATAAGTCCTTAAGTGCCTGGCAAGGAGTTAGGATTGTATCAGTTAAGAAATGAAGAACCACTAAGGACCTTTTAGAGGGTGAGTGACATGCTAAGATCCCTCTGGCTGATAAGAAGGCAGATTAGAACAGAGCCACCAGTCGGGAGGCTGCTGCTGGGAGAAGGTATGGAAGTAATGGGAGGCTGAGGAGGAAGGGTTCTCACGCTGACTTCTGGGTTTCTCCTTAGATGGCTAGAAGAGCCATTCATTCCCAGGCTAGAGTAAGCAGAGCGAGACCCAGTAAAGAAAACAATTACAAGTAACGCTGGGAGGAAATGCTATCTACTGTGACTGTCAATCTTATATTTGTTCAGTGAGTTCTCATTTCCAGATGTTACTAGATTTTATTTTCTTCATTATTACTCTGTTTATATTCTAATACTTCTCCAAAGAGCCACATGTCTAAAGACAAGCCACATCCATTACCACCACCACTTTAATTTGTTCTACTTCACTGAAATCTCAATGCTTAGTGATCATGACTTTAGATATCCTTAAAATGATGAGTGAATATGAAATACTTGATAAGGAACTTACTCCCATCAACTACTACTTGTCACTGTACTGAAGTGGACAATGATCCATTGATAACAATTCTCCCATCACTCGACTGACCAGTCAGAATCAGTCTTCCTCACTCATTATGCCTGAGTAAGCGTCAGCACAAGCTCTGAATGCTCAGCATCCACACAGCTCCCTCCGGTAAGTACACCATCTCTGTCACAACACAAATGCAAATTAGGCCATGCGGACAGAACTTGTTCTAATTTTTATTTTAACCAAAGAATAAATATCCCCCTACATCCCCTTCTAAATACAAAAACTTGCCTTGGCTATTCTGAAATTACAGAAGGTCTTCCACGTTGAACTCAGTAGTGCCAGATGGTTTGATTCATATTCCAGGTGTGTGGTAAAGTGTCTAAAGATGTCCACAATAATATCTCCTTTCCCACAGGCTCTTCTGAAGCCTTGCCACTCTCCCATCAAAGGGGTGTGTGTCCCCTGTGTGTGAGTGGAGCTGCAAGGAGCTCGTAACTGACAGAATGTGGCAGAAGAGAAGCTGGGGGGTTCGGAGGCTAGGTCATTAAAGATGATGTGGCTTCTGCTTTCAGAGTGGGAACATTCACACGGGAGCCCTGACTGTGTACACACTTGGCTGCTGCATGGAAGCCACCGCGTGGTGAGGGAGCCAAGGTTAGTCCACGGGGGAGTCTTACGTAAGTTACCAACTGAGACTGCGTGAAGACCCAGAGATGCCCCAGCAGCCTCCAGCTGCACCAGACCCCTACAAAGGATTACTTAACTTTATATTATGAGAAGTGATGCCTATGTCTACAGCACTTCTGACATGTAAGGGTTTATTACATCTGTCCAAGAAAGCAAAAATATCACTTTGTTAAAAAACTCACTGTTTTCTTGACTTTTGTTGCCTTTATACTGTCTCATTACTTACACCTCTGAACATATTACTGGTAAGAATAGGTATTAAAATCAGTATGGAAAGATATTAATTAAGTCAAATTAAAAGAATGAAGGCAGAAAGAATAATAATATCAAGCTACTAAATACTGTTTTAGAGTTTGAAACTACCCTGGCACTCAGTTAATATTAACTAAGCACTTAGTATGTGCCCAATATAGCACTAGGTATCAAGGATACATGGAGGAAGACGCTATCTGCCTCTTCATTTGGCTTACAGTATGGGGAAGAGAGAGACAAGTAACCAATCACAATACTGAATAATGAAGCACCATGACAGGAAATGCACAAGGCACTCCAAGAATACAGACAAAAAGGGAAACACAGTAGTAACAATAAAAATAAAATAGCAGAACTTAATCTATAGTATTAGGTCATGATAATCTGTGGTCATCCTTTATAGGAGATTATTATCCTCGTATGTGAGGCTTAAAAAGGTTGAGCAAATGTCCAGGATCACACGTAAGTGGCAGAGCTGGAAACAGCCTTAAAACCAAGATGTCCTAATTCTAAAGTATGCAGCATTATCTAAAAGAGAGATTTTTTTCTTGAAAGTGTGTATTAGAAGGCATGTTTCTCTTTTCCTTTAACAGAATAAATAATATAAATATCAATGAGATTTCTACTTTGTTCTGTTTTAAAAACAGATTTTTTTTCCTTGAACAGATGAGCCATCCAGATGTCTTCTATGTGTACACTTTTTACCTATTAGAAGAGTGAACGATAAATTACCCAGTGTGCCAGTGGGGATTGTGTAAAAGGAACACTATTTGAAAACTGGCAGGTCAAAAAGTCCCTAGCAGAGCTGAACTTCCAGATCGATTTCAGCAAGTCAGCCACAGGAAGCCACTTAAGAGCTGGCCCAGCTCCAGGCCAGGAACACCAGCAAGCCTGGCTTCATGTGCTATGGAGCAAACTGCTCTAAGGGAGAGGAAGGGGCTGACATTCTTTACACCCAAACTGTTTTGAAGTTTTGGACTACAAAGAGAAGGAAAGTTCTAGCCCCTTCAAATAATCAGGCATAGAAGGATGAATATTTTATCTTTTAAGTCTAAAACCAAATTTGTTATCTTGCCTATAATGCCTCCTCCCAACTTCCTGCTGTGAGCACAGAAGTTTCCTCTTCATTGTTTCATCCCGCCCATCACACCCCGCCAGGACCTACCTTCCTTCTAGTCTATTCAGTTTGTAAGTGTTGGAGACTCTGCCAGCTCATGAATTCACAGCTCACTAACCTTCCTCCTCCCCTCCCCAAACCCTCCACCCAGACTCAATCGCTGGCTGAAGCTGTCCTGACCAGTTTTCCCTGGGTTCTCAGCTGCTTCCCCCACACCACTCTAATCCTCTCCAGCAACACCACCATTACACTACTAAACAAATATTTGACCAGTTAGGTTTGCACGCTCAAAAATCTTTCATTGCTCACTATGAACAGCCAAATATATTCAAAACACTTCAGTCCAGCAATATTCAAAGCTCCTAGCTACTGTTTTTTTTTTTTTTGCCCCATTTCCTGCCTCATTTCTCATTATTCTCCTGAATGGACCCCATTCTCCAAGCAAATTAAACTATCATTCTCCCAGACAGGCCCCTTGGCATCCTGCATCTGCATCTTTGCACTTGCATCTTCTTTTCCTTCAAAAGCCCCCCTTGCTATCCTTCAAAGTCTAGTTCATGTACCACCTTAAACCTCCTCCCCCCTGACAGAGTCATTTCTCCCTCTTCTGAACCTGGCCTCAAATTTTAGGGTTCCTCATCACAAAGAGATCTGTGTTGCCATCAGTCATGCGTGGAACATAAGCTGCAGGGTCACTCCTGAGAAAGAATCCCAGCTCATCTGCTTACCTGCTTTGTAACATTTGCCAAGAGCTGCCGTGTAAATAACTCACACCAGGGCCAGTTTTAAGGAGTTGGGAAGAAATGGGCAAATCAGCTCTCATGAGAGCTGGTAGGAGCCTAGCAGCTAACGCAGCACACCATTATTCATTTGTTTGCTTGTCTGTAAAATACGAAAAGAATTCTTGTAAAGATTAAATGTCAAAGTAGATGTAAATTACTTAACACAGCCAGGCAAAGAAAAGCACTCTATGCTTCCTGCTGCTCTAAAACACTCTCACCACCACACTAGTCATGGTGCCAGGCCCATGCCAGCTCCTACCACTGTTTCCCCACTGAACTGTAAGCTCCCTGAAGGGGGGAAAGGGAACTAACATTTACTGAGCAACTACTATTTTTCAAACACAAGCGTTTAACCATCTGCCATACACCATGCTAAGAGCTTCAGATATATTTTCTCACTTAATTCTGACAATCTCCCTGTGAGAGTCTATAATTATCCACAGTTGGTAGATGACAAACTGAGACTGAATTTAAGTCACTTGTTCAAGACAGCTTAGATAAGCAGCAGAAGGGATGAAACTGAAACAATTTTGGCTTCACAAACCATTCTTTGATTAAATGTGTCTGATGCTCCAATATCTATCAAATTAATAAATTAAGTCTGAGTTTTAGATAGCAAACTGACTTCTGCCCAAGACCTCTCTTGCTATAGATTAATCTTTATGACCAAGGGAAGACTACAGAATTGTCCTACCTTCATAAAGTTCTGCACAAAGGTGAAGTTATAGACAAAAACACTGAGTAGCAATTATTTGCAAACTTATCAAATAGTGTTAACCAAAGAATTACATTTAAAACACACGCTTTTTTTAATGAACAAGCACAAATTTAATGCAACTACAAATGGTGCATAAAACTAGAAATGAGTGAGCATGTGAGACAACTCTGAAAATCAAAATTGATCATTCTTGTCTAACTCTAGTCAAAGAAATTGCCCATGGACCCAACTGTAGTTTCATTAGCTTGATTAAAAGTGAAAACTGGAGGAAGGATAAAGTAGGTCAAAAGCTTCCTGACTCCTTTAGGATTAAAACATTTACTGGATACTAAGTATGTGTGAAAGGATCAGTAAGAAGCTATTTGCCATTCTTGGAGGATATGGAAAGAACAACAGGGCACTGTCAAATGGAAAAGTTGATTTTAATGAGAATGAAAAGCAAACGGGAATTGGGCATGAACTCCAGCAAAAGGATTCTGAAGTGGAAATTCCTTTACTCAGGACCCAAGCTAAGGAATTCATAGCTAGAGGCTCAGCATGCATAAGGGATACACAAGGCAGGTTTTATTATGGACTGATCAGGTTTTTCAAAGCCCATGCTTAAATGAAAAATTCAAGCTTTCCACCTTTTTTTTTTTGCTCTATTCCTCTCACCTACACATGGACACGGACACACACACACACACACACACCAACCCTTATATAAACCCCGATAGAGTTTCTAAACTCCTCAGTCACCCTATACCTCCCCCTCAGCCACATCAACCACACAGTTCCATTTCTGAACTTCTCAAATCAACTCTTTCATAAACTAGTTTGGCTGTGGAAAGGAAAAGGGCAAAAAGAACAGGTGGGAAGAGAGGGGAAGATTTCAGAGACTGATAATGACTTGAATGAACATTGTAGGAGCTGGACTTTGAGGCTCAGGATTCACACGTTTTTGAGGAACTTGGAGAAGCAGAAATTCATAGAAAGATAAATAATCAAAATTAGAATAAGCAAGGGTGATGACCACCTTTTCTATGAAATCTCCACCAAAAATTATTCTTTGCTTTTCTTCTCCTGTTCAATTTTTTTTAAAGGTAACATAATAATTCCTCAACTCTACACACACCATCAATTGATAAACAGCTTCTTTGAGGGTTGGAAGAAGGTAGTATGACTGCATTAAATGTACACACTGATTCTAAGATAGATCCCACTTCAGAAATGCTGACTTTGGGGTTGGGGGCAGTGTCACGAGGCAGGTGAAATGCAGAGACAGGGAGAAGTGAGAGCACAACCAAAATCCAGGAAATCTAGCACCTGTACACCCTCTTCTGGCTCTGTTAAGGGCTGACCTCGGTAGATGGGTGGCTTAGGGGAGGCTGGGGAGTTGATGGCTGTAAAAGAAGGATGGGTCTTCCAGCCCTTAATGACTACTTCAGAGGAAACTGAGATAGAACATCTGTAGTAAATGAAAAAGACTTTAGGGCAGGAAACCATCTCGGCTTCCAGCATACAAAACCATACTACATACTCTTTCCAAAGAGATCCTTGGGGTGGACTCTGGTCAGTAGCACAGACATAGACATCCGGATTCAGGAATGTTCAAAGTTTGCTTACAGAATGACTGAAAATATTTTTCTTTATGGGATCCACAGTGAGAATCTTGCTGTTTGTGAACTGTACATATTCAAAGGTATCAGCATCTTACGAATTTTTCACTCCACTTGATATCCACAACCACTGGCTTTGTTCTCTATGGGTTTTATATACTGAAGAAATTTGACTCCTAAGTAAAATGGGCTTGTGTATATTTGTCAAGGAAGAACCTTGACTGAGAGGAGGAATAATGCTGTGACCCTGAGTTGTGTTCCAGTTTAATGGTGATGCACTTCATGGGACACTGTCGTATTTTGCAGTAATATCTAGGATCATCACAAAGTTTCTTCTTTTTAAGTACATTTTAGAGGCTCTTTCTATAAGTAAAAGTAACAGCTTACGAAGTTTAGCTGCCTAAAACCACAAGCCCACTGTCTATATTTACCTCTGTGAAGGCACTGGCCACATCATAGGGACAGACACCAGCAGAGGCAACCGACGTTCTGCTTCTATAGCGATGTCGTTTCAGCGTTGCTGAGTAGTACTTCCATTAACCACGTAAAGCTCAGGAAAACTGGAATAATGAAGAAAGAAATCAGAGGGAGACCATAAAAGCCCAGTTCATTTCAAGGAGAACGCGGTAACCATCCCTTCCCCTACATTTAAAATATCACAACAAATTTAAATAACAAAATAAACAATTCACCGAGAGCACACTTTATGTACAACTTTAATTCCTTCCTACTGTGTTCATTACCAAGCTGTTTGCTTTCTTCAGGCAGGATGTGGGGAAAAACTTTTAAAAGACTCATTTAACACAGAAGTCAATTTCCACTAATGTATTCTTCATGTGGCCTATATGTTCTTCCAAAGCAAATCTATCTATACACACATAAATATATTAGTCTCTTCTTTTATAGGAACAACAGAAATTAGCCCACCTTCAAACATGTCATGGCTGTTCTTATCCCATAGGAAAAATGCCGGCATATGAGGACTATATTATTTATAATAATTGCAAGCTGGTTAGTATTTCTGATAGAACTAATTTTCCCTTTAGTTGTATAAACAGCTCTAACCGTGAAAAAATAATGTTGCTATTGTATAATCCCAGTTCTACTTTCTAAAAAATTAGGCAGGGAGCATTTTTCATGCATTCTGTCCTGAAGAAGCAGGAATTAAGTGCTTTCCATCAATTGTAGCTATGAAGTTATTTAACACAGGAAGAGTTTACACACACCACAGGCTTTGATACTCTGGGTTTTAGAGGGATCACGAGAGGAGCTCCACAGCTTTCACAGGATCATTGAGGGCTCCATGGGCCCAGAACCTCCACAAGCCACTTCTGTGCATGTCAGTGAAAGGGAGGAATGTGAGGGCTTTGCATTCATGTGCAGGAGGCCAAGGTGGGCAGGAAACAAATGAAATCTGAGGCAGCCAAACTGCCTATGAAATATTCATCCCAAAGATTCCAAAAAACACCTTTTTTTTTCTTGAGCTCTTCGGACCACAGCTATAGGTAGAGATGGGATTTTAATTGGCAAGAATCCATGTCTACTTTGTAAGAGATGGGAGACTATAAGGGACAGTACTTAAAATCCCTCAAAATTTCAAATCTCATTCTGTCCAGAAAATTCAGCCAGTGCAAACAGGATAAGGAACATGTGCGCCCATACACACACACACCCGTGCCCCTGCACACTTAGAATCCAAAAGATGCTAAAACTAGCCACAGAAAATAATCAAAATAACTGAAACTGATACTTAGGCCAAACACACACATATGAAACACAGACATTAAAGGAAATATACTAAAGAGAGTAGATATATTAAGCTCTATCTTTGATAAATGCAATATAAAGAATTTTCTCTATTCTTCAGAACTTCCTAATATCTAGTCCTTCACTCAGTTTCCTTATATGGAAAAACCATGTTTGGTTATTACAGAATTCAGCTGGGCCACAGTCTACTACTCAGTAGTACTTATTACAGGTGCAGAGATCTGCAAAATAATACACATACTTTAAGCCGTTTCAGAATTTTGGCCCAAAAAGT
Organism: Smutsia gigantea; assembly: GCA_032199065.1. Taxonomy (NCBI): domain Eukaryota; kingdom Metazoa; phylum Chordata; class Mammalia; order Pholidota; family Manidae; genus Smutsia; species Smutsia gigantea. The sequence goes on from JAVSCE010009797.1 coordinate 145,734, forward strand.
GCACAGAATACATTTCAGGCTTAGCTTCATCATTTTTACAACTCAGGTAATGTCTTCCTGTGTGGCCGTTCAAATGTCAGCTGACCAGAGCTGGGTTACTCATTCACAGAGCACATTTCACCAGGCCCTCCTGGTGGTCTTCTGAGGTCAGTGAGAGAACTCATTCCCCACTTAGCAGATGGGGAACAAACTTCACCAAAGTGAACAGTCAGAGGTATTGAAGCTGGAACCAGGGGCCCAACTGACTCTTAGTCTGGTGCTCTTTGGGGGAATTACAGATAGGGTTTTATCTCACAACACATGGAATATTCCCTTTGTGGCTAAAACCACAGTATTCTGGCAATGGCTTTTTTTGGTAATGCCCTTTGGTCCATCTTCTAGGTCCCTAAAACAGCATAGCTATTTCCCACCCATCTTTTTCATTAATTCATCTCCTGGGTTAAGATTCCTTCTTGCAGAATGCCTCCCCTTACACAGGGATCAGAGAAACATGAGCTGGGTTGCTGCTTGTTGGTCCAAAGAGAAAGAGAACCACAACTACCTGGTAACCCACCTTCCAGCACAGCATTGTTCTATATTAACAAACATATCACCCTAAATAAGGCACCTGGCTTGCTTTTACTTAATCAAACTGCCTATAGAGCTAGAACAGCCTCCCATTCTGACTCAGAAATGCTATAGTCTTCCCAGCTTTACCTCTGTATCTGTTCTCACTGAAGTGATTTCTTTTATGGAAATGAGGAGGCATACTGCACGAAATAATTATAAGATATATTTTTATTTTGTTCATTTCAATAGTGAGTATTTGAGAGGAAGCTAAAATGAGTTCTCATGACGACAGGTGGGAGGTGGTAACTGAGTTAGTATCAATGCATTCATTTTAAACCATTTGTAGAAATGGAGCATTATTTAGTTGCATGGGTCTGAAAGCCCCAAATATACACATTTGTTCTGAGATGACAGTTCTCTCACATTAACAGTGGGAAAAAAAAAAACACAGAAGACATTTTGGTTGTTTTGGCTTGAATGCTGTACTACCTCGTTGAACCCAGCTAACATAAAGGAATAAAAGGTTGATGAGGTCATAGCCCAGGAGTGAGGTCACCAGCTAATCTGACTTCATAGCAACAAAAGAAGTTTGACTGATGAAAAAGGTGTCCACAGGGTACAAGTCAACATCGCTTTGCCTAAACAAGCTTTTTGGACCCGGAAAAAAAATTTGTTACCTAGACTCTCTTAGTGTGATCACAGTAGCATGTGACTAATGGCACTTTAACATTTTTTGTGAATGACAGAACAATTAACTGACCACTGAAATCCTGGAAAGGTCACATTAGCAGTCCCTGTCAGGGCTTCACAGCTGAAGCAGCAGAGCATGAAACCATTCCACCATGAGCTCAAAATGATTAAAGTCAGAAGTGATCCATGGCTGCTTATAAATGAAGTCCAACATTCCTAATTTTGTCAGTACCATGAGGTAGGCACAAGATTATTGTGGGTGTCAAAAAAGATAGTTAGATTTTGCTTTTGGTTTTTTAAGGAGTCAAGAAAAGCAGTTGGGCTAATGAAAACATTAGTTATTAGCTGTCAATTTTGGAAATGAATGCTATTTTTAAGAGTTTAGGAGGCTGCCTGAACATAAATATTTCAAAGAGCACACTGTTAATTCAAGCCAATCAATAATACAGCATAACCCTCCAGCTGTTACCAATGAGAAGAAATTTATTCAGTAGTTTTATTCCTGCTGAAATCCATATCCAAAGGTTTGGGATTGATCATTGCAAGATAAGTTGTCTTTTTTATATCAAAATATTGTTTATTACTCAAAGATATCTATAGCAGTAACATGTTATGATCTTAATTCGTTGAGTAGAAAACTGAATATTTACTGACATTTCTTGAAAACTTGCTACAAGCTAACAGGAAAGAATTTGACATCATCACACTGTGTTTTCCTTAACTCGACAGGAAGTCAACTTCAAGCAGATTGACCCGAATCGGGGTCTCACTAGGGAAGCTTAAGTGTCCAGTAAACGGCATTATTATTATTTTTTTATTTGGAAAATACTCAAGTTCCAGTGGCTTATCATCCCGTGACTTTCTGCACACCTGACAACCCCATGCGGACTTCGGGGAGAATGAGCGATGCCAAGAGCTGGCTGGGACTGGGCATGTCCCTGTGCTTCTGGGGACTGATGGGCCTGACGACCGCCGTGCTCTCGGGCACACCAACGCCGCCTGGTGAATTAGAAGTGCTGCCATCGGACAAACCACAGTCACACTCACGGACAAAGAGGAGCTGGGTTTGGAACCAGTTTTTTGTTCTGGAAGAATATACGGGAACTGACCCTTTGTATGTCGGCAAGGTAAGAACTGCCCCGTAGAAAGATAAGCTAGCGGGATGGAGTTATCAAAACGGAGTATGAATATGAAGTAAATAAGAAAGCTCACCTAGCCTATGTCTGAGTCCTGAGAATAACTGTAACTAGTGGTATGTCACCTGACAGCTAGTTAAAATCTAATTTCTGCTTTGTCAGATACCAATCAGAAAGAAAAGGTTTCCCTCCTTGTTCGTGCCTCTGTTGTGAGTGGGAAAAACGAGGAATTGGGTTTTGGAGGAAAAGCCTGGGACCTTGCAAGAGGCACAGCAGCAGCCTCGCGAATAACAGGATGGAAATGAGAAGACAGGGAAGAAAGAGACCGGGAAATGCAACGGGAGAAGTAGAGGGAACTTTCTTGCCTTTCTTTTTTTCAAAGCATTTCCACAGGTATTGCCTGAGGTCTAAATTCAATGGGGAAAAAAAAGAATAAAACAGTCTTTATTTCAGAAGATCCTAGTGTGTGCGTTAGGAGACCTGGAGACAATCAATGAATATATTTATAAACTTTACACTTGAATTCCCTTGATTTATCTATCATCATTTCCTTTTTAATCCAGCCTTTCTCCTGTGTTTACTTTATTTGGATCTTAATCAGAGACCATTTTGCAAAAGCAACCAAGTGAGAGAAAATGGGAAACAAGGAACTAATTAGAAAATAAATAATTCATTCAAATGGTAACATAAACACTTGTTTGGCACAAAGGCTAAAAGAGTAAGGGTTGCAGAGTCAAACACTTGTGGGTTCAAAACCCAGCTCTGCCAAGTGCTTGCCTAGTGACTTTGGACAAGGGCGCTAAGCCCCAGGACCCTGTTTCCTCAAATGTCAAATGGGGACAATAAAGTCACCACAACTGCTCAAGAGTCATCTATACAAGCTTGCTCTTCAACTCCACCCACTTCTTAATCCAATTACCTGACTTCTGTCCCCACAACCACACTAGCTGAGTCTCCCAGGCTCCTAAGGACCTCCCGTCTAACAAACCTGATGGCTTCACTCAATGCAGCTGCCCACCAGCAGCTCGGCCACTGCTGACCGACCAGTCCCTCCTCCTCCCCACCTTCTCCTCTGAGCTTCCCAATCGTCACAGTCCCAGCTTTCCTCCTCAGCCTCTTTTTTGGCCCTCTTCCTCTACCTGATCCCAACTGCTGGTGGTCTTGTAAACCTTCCGTGGGCCTCTCCTCTACCCGCATTCATTCCCTGGGTAGATCTGCCTTCCCTATGGTTGTAAAACACCACCTCCTCTAACCCAGACTCATAAACCCTACTGCACATGTGTTAGTTCCACATTTATGATGCAAAGGCCTCCCAAATGCAGTGCATCCTGTAAGGGATTCCTGTTTTTCTTCCAAACCAAGCCTGCCCCCAGTCTTCTCTGGGTGAGCCCTGCCATCCCTCAGTTCCTAAAACCAGAGACCTGGTGATCAGTCTGCCCTCTCTCTTGCCCCCACATTCTCTCCACCTACAAATTCTGTTAGTCCTACGTCAAAGTCAATCCCAAAGCCTCCATTTCGGTTATCTCCACTTCCCCATCTTCCCTCACCCATTTAAATACCTGGACTTCCAACCATCTTCCCCCCTTCTCCCACCTTCCTTCCGATCCATTCTCCACACATGACCTTTGTGAATGTGCGTCAGGCCATGGCGCTCTGCCTCTATCCCTCAGTGTCTTCCTACTCTACCTGGAATCACCCGGGCTTCTCCCCCAGCTTGCAAGGCCATTCCTCTCTGGCCCAGACTGCCTAGGCCTCCCGCCACATCACAGGCTCCTCTGCCTTCCCCTCGCTTGCGGACTCCAGGGACGCAGCCTCCGGCATCTCCCACGGCCTGCCAGGCTTCGCCTCCTTATTCCCCCCAAACGAAATGCTCTTCCCCTGGCCTTGCTTGTGGCTGGCTCCTCCTCAGCCTGCAGGGCTCATTCTGAATTCAGCTCTTTCTTGAACATTCTCAAAGGTAGGCCCCCCTGTTCAACTCATTCACCACCATTTTTTTCGCAGCTCAAATCACAACCTACAATACCTCGTTCGTTTGTTTATTTACATGTTTATCATCTGAAGCCCCAGACAGACTATAAGCTCAGTGAGGGCGAGGACACTGCTCCCATGATATCCCCAAGGCCTATCACAGCCCCTGTCATACAGAGGGCTGAAAAGACATTTAATAAGTGAATGCTTCATGGAGGAGTAAGGGTTAAGTAAATGTGTGTAAAGTGCTTCGCACAGTACCTAGTCCACGGCACGATCTGAACCATCCTTACATCTTATTAGTAGTAGTAACAAAGGAGGTGGAGGAGGAGTGGTGGAGTAGTGTAGCAGTAGGAGCAGCAGTAGTAGTGGTGGAGTGGTAGTAGTAGCAGCAGCAGTAGTGGTAGTAGTGGAGTGGTAGTGGTAGTAGTAGTAGTGGTGGAGTGGTAGTAGTAGGAGTAGCAGCAGTAGTGGTAGTAGCAGTATTAGTAGTGATAGTATTAGTAGTAGTGGTGGTGGAGTGGTGGTAGTAGTAGCAGCAGCGGTAGTGGTAGTAGTGGAGTGGTAGTGGTAGTATTAGTAGTAATAGTATTAGTAGTGGTGGTGGTGGAGTGGTGGTAGTAGTATCAGTAGTAATAGTGGTAGTGGTAGTAGTGGTGGAGTGGTAGTAGTAGTAGTAACAGCAGTAGTGGTAGTAGTGGAGTAGTAGCAGTAGTAGTGGTGGTGGAGTAATAGTAGTGGTGTGGTGGTAGTAGTAGTAGTAACAGCAGTAGTGGTAGTAGTGGAGTAGTAGCAGTAGTAGTGGTGGTGGAGTAATA
>JAVSCE010009798.1:0-46756 GCA_032199065.1 Smutsia gigantea
TGACTGAGTTTTCCACATAAATATCAAAATTTAATACATATATACATCAATATTCTTTACATAAAATTTTAGATAGGAATCTTCCCAATTACATTTTTGTCTTCTTAAACACACTATGATGAACACATTTAAATTTTTTGATAATTTGAGTTATCAGTGTGAACATCAGTTATTATATAGCAATACCCAAAGGTCTACTAAGCCAGAAAAGTGACCTGGCTTCATTTAAATCACTGCCCCTATATAATTACCTGTTTTTGGTTACTTCTCGTCTCTACCCTATTGTCAATGGAACAATATTGTCAATCACAATTTCTCATGGCTCTAAGGATACTTGTCCATAACACGCCCTGTACTTCTCTTTGAACTGATAATGATACTGCTACTATTAGTAAGTGGTGATGATGATAGCTGCAACCATTAGGGAGCATTATACTATGTGATGGGCATTTGGTACATATTTATGAAGTCTGTATTTCATTAAATCCTCACAAAAATTCTATATATTGGATAATGGATTAAATTTATATTTAAAGAAATCTATAAATTGGACCCCAAGCTTATAGATGAAAAAAATGAGACTCAGAGATCTTAAATAATATACCCACAGTCCAGAAGCCAGTAAGTAGCATAGCTAGCATTTGATACCTAGGTTTATTATACTTCAAAGTCTCCATGTTATAATGTCTCTACTGTGCTCTTTGCTTAAAAATCAGAAAGCCAAGCAAGAATATACAATGGAGAAAAGATAGTCTCTTCAATAAATAGTGTTGGGAAAATGGGACAGTACCTACAAAAGAATGAAAGTGGATAACTGCCTTAGGCCAAACACAAAAATAAATAAACTCAAAATGGATTCAAGACCTAAATATAGGACCTAAAGCCATAAAACTCCTAGAAGAAAACACAGGCAGTAAACTCTTAAACATCAGCATTAATAATTTTTTTCTGGATATGTCTCCCAGGCAGGGAAACAAAAGCAAAAATAAATAAGTGGGACTACATCAAACTAAAAAGTTTCTGCACAGCAAAATGAAAAGGCAACCTACTGTTTGGGAGAATATTTTTGCAAATTATATATTCAATAAGGGGCTAATACACCACATATAGATATAGAAAGAACTCATACATTTCAACACCAACAAAGCAAATAATCCAATTAAAAAATGGGCCAAGGACATGACCAGACATTTTTCCAAAGAAAACTTACAGATGGCCAACAGATACATGAAAAGATGCTCAACATCACTAACCATCAGGGAAATGTAAATCAAATCCACAGTGAGGTATCTCCTCACATCTGTCACAATGACTAGTATCAAAATGACAAGAAATAACAAGGGCTGGCAAGGACGTGGAGTAAAGGGAACCCTCGTACACTGTTGGTGGGAATGTAAACTGATGCAGCCACTATGGAAAGCAGTATGGAGGTTTCTCAAGAAACTAAAAATAGAAATACCATATAATCTAGCAATTCTACTTCTGGGAATTTACTCAAAGAAAGCAAAATCAGTAATCCAAGAAGGCATATGCGCTCCTACGTTTATGGCGGCACTATTTACAATAGCCAAAATGTGGCAACAACCCAAATGTCCATCAACAGATGAATGGATGAAGATGTAGTTACTATATACAATAGAATATTACTCAGTCATTAGAAAGAATGAAATTGTGCCATTTGCCACAACATGGATGGAGCTAAGTGAAATAAGTCAGAGAAAAACAAATACCATATAACTTCATTTATGTGTAAATTTACAAAATAAAACTGAAACAGACTCATAAACACAGAAACAGGCTAATGGTTGCTATAGGGAAGGGTGGGTGGAAGGGCAGGTGGAAGTTGCTATAGGGAAGGTGAAAACATCAAATAGCCAGTTTAACTAAAATTGTGTAAAAGGAAAATTAAATAAACCCTGAGACTTTTGTTTAAATGTTAGATCAAACACATATACTTCAAGAGATTCTTTCAAAAATCTAACTCAAATAATCTTAAAGGAATTTTTTAAAGTATAAAGGTGTATACACTTATAAGAACAAAGAGAATGGGAGAAGAGACAAAAATAGGTAAGAGGATATAAAACTGACAAAGTCGAAAGCTAATAGCTTGTAGGTAGAAAGTCACTAAGAGACAAACCATTTGTCCTGAAGAGCCCAGAAAGGCTTGGGAATTGGAACCACCAAGTCTTTTGGAAGCCTAGATGCAGAGTGCAAGTAAACACCAGGAGATCATCATATGGAAGACTGTATGAAAAGTAGATGTAACCCCAGCTCTGCTTTTCCAACATACAAAGCCAGACAGATTCCTGCCCCCATTCTAAATGAAGATGGCAAATAAGTAGAAAGGTTGAAATGTGAGGCTCGGGACTGTGGTACAATGTCCCTCAGGTGAGGGTTGGAGAGAGGCATCCATACTGAAAATGGGAACATGAAAGCCTGGGTGCTGAACAGAGAGACACCATCTTAATTCTGAATTCCCTAAGTTCCCAGAATACTGATGTCAAGTGAAGCCTTATAACCCTTAGTCAAGAGGTTGGAGAATTTCAGTGAAACTCACTGATCCAAGAGAAAAGATCCAAAGATACTGATACTTGCAGGTCCCCACCCAATTGCCCTCAGTGAAACTTAACCCCCAATGTGATGGTATTAGAAGGTAGGGCCTTTGGGCAGTGATTAGTGGCCCTATAAAAGTGGCCCAAGAAAGTCCTCTTGCCCTTTCCATCATGTGAGAATACAATGAGAAGACAACAGTTTTCAACCCACAGAGGGTCTTCACCAGAATTTGACCATGTAGGCACCCTAATCTTGGGGCTTCCAGCCTCCAGAAATGTAAGAGATAAACTTCTGTTGTTTATAAGCCACCCAGACTGGGGTATTTTGTTATAGCAGCCCAAATGGACTAAGATATTTCCAAACTCCTTTTTAATGCCTCAGTTTAAACATGAAAGGACAGCCAATCATCACAAGACATTTGATGACAATCTCTAACATGAAAGTCTGGGACCAAAACAGATTATTTTAAAATGAGCTTGAAAAAAAGACATACTGCTGAGAGAAGAATCTAACTCCAATTTAAAAAAAAAGCGTAATTCTTAAAGAGATATTTATAAAGCAAGAACAAGATATAAGAAATAAAGAAATAAAGAATAAGATCAGACCTTTAGAAATTAAATATGAAGTAAAATGTATTTAAAAGTTGATAGAAGATTTATAATATAAATGAAGAAATTTTTCAGAAAGCAGAATAGACAGAAAACAGTAAATAAAAATTAAAACTATTAGACTAGTATATGAAGACCATTATTCAATTAACAGAAGTTAAAAAAAAAACAAGACAGAGAAAATGGAAGAAAGAATCAGCAATGAAAGCCATGAGTTTCCAGAATGATGGGGTCCACTGAGTGCAGAGCACAATTAATGATGAAGACATATATTCTAAGGTATATATCATGGTTGAAATTTCAAGAATACTGGGGATAAAACTAAAAAGATTAGGGAGTCAGAGGATTAAAGATGGCAGTGTGAGAAGTGAGACAGAGGCCTCTTCCTAAAACCACATGTAATATGAAAATATAATTAATACAACTAATCCTGAAAGAGCAACAGGAAAGAAGGCTGCACCAGACTGCATACACCTGGAGAAAAGAACAGACCTCATGGAACAGGGTGACATACCAAAGCTGTGATCTGGCGGAACCCAAACCCTTCCCCCACCCCAGCTCACTGGTGGGAGGAAAAGACACAGCTAGGAGGGAGTGGAGGCCTAGGACTGTTGAACACCTAGCCCTGGAGACCTTCTCTGGGAACACAAACCTACATTGCATGGTGCTCTGGAGATTAGTGGGGTTGGAAAGCTAAGACAGGCGGAATACCTGGAGAGACTGAGATTCCAGCCACTTGTGGAAAATGGATCCACATCCGGCTACTTTGGGACAAAAGAAAGGTGGGCAGTGTGAGAGACTTCCTAATAGCAAGAGGGCTGCTAAAGGGGCAAGGATTGCACAGAGATTACTTCTATGTGCAGCCTGTTGCACCTTCCTTCGAGCCGGCCTTCACCTGGCTCACAAACTGGCAGCCCCTGCCCTGGCGTTAGGCCAGCCAGAGGGAAGCCCTGCCTATGGCAGCTACAAAGGCAAACCATAGAGGCTTACACCTGTGTGCTCAGCCCACTAGTTCTGGCAGTGGAGACAGGCATAGCAGCCAGAAAGCAGGAAACATCACTTTCCTCCCCCCAGGCACCAGCACTGCTCCCCTGCAACCCCCAACTTCACTCCAGGGGCTGAGCAGCTCCAGAGAGCAGAGCTTTTCGGTACTAGAGGGTGCCACATACAAATATGAAATGTCAAAGGAACCTGGATCAAACCAAAATCCCACAAACACGAGAAAAAGGGCCAGGTGAAACTGAACTCATCAATATTCCTGAAAGAGATTTCATAATAAAAATCATAAACATGGTCATGGAGGTACAGAAAAATATTCAAGAACTCAGGGAAGATTTCCGGACAGGAGATTCAATCATTATGGACTACAGTATCAGAAATGAAACATACAATGGAGAAATTTAAAAGCAGATTAGATACAGTGGAGTAGATGGTAAATGGATTAGAATTTAGAGATGAAGAGTACAAAGAAGCTGAGGCACAGAGAAAAAAGGATCTGTAGGAATGAAAGAATATTGAGAGAACTCTGTGACCAATCCAAACAGAACAATATTCGCATTTATAGGGGTACAAGAAGAAGAAGAGAGAGAAAAAGGGGATAAAAAGTGTCTTTGAGGAGGTAATTGCTGAAAACTTCCCCAATTTGGGGAAGGAGACAGTCTCTCAGGCCATGGAGATGCACAGATCTCCCAACACAAGGGACCCAAGGAAAACAACACTAAGACCTATAATAATTAAAATGGCAAAGATCAAGGATAAGGACAGACTATTAAAAGCAGCCAGAGAGAAAAATAAGATCACATACAAAGGAAAACCCATCAGGCTATCATCAGACTTCTCAACAGAAACCTTACAGGCCAGAAGGGAGTGGCATGATATATTTAATGCAATAAAGCAGAAGGGCCTCAAACCAAGAATACTCTGGCAAAATTATCATTTAAATTTGAAGGAGGGATTAAACAATTTCCAGATAAGCAAAAGCTGAGAGAATTTACCTCCAACAAACAGTGTCTACAGTGTATTTTGGAGGGACTGCTATAGATGGAAGTGTTCCTAAGGCTAAAGAGCTGTCACCAGAGGAAATAAAACCACAGTAAAGAAAGTAGACCAATTAATTACTAAGCAGACACAAAATTAAATCAACTACCCCCAAAGCCAGTTAAGGGATAGACAAAGAGTACAGGATATGATACCTAATACATAAGGAATGGAAGAGGAAGAAAAAGGAGGAAAAAAAAAGATTTTTAGATTTTAGATTGTGTTTGTAATCATGCTAAGTGAGTTAAGTTAGACTGTTAGATAGTAATGAAGTTACCCTTGAACCTTTGGTAACCACAAATCTAAACCCTGCAATGGCAGTACATACCTATCGGTAGTCACCCAAAATGTAAATGGTCTAAATGCACCAATCAAATGGCATACAGTCACTGAATGGATAATAAAACAAGACCCATTTATATGCTGCCTACAAAAGACTCACTTCAAACCCGAAGACATACAGACACTAAAAGTGAACGGATGGAAAAACATATTTCATGCAACTAATAGGGAGAAAAAAGCAGGAGTTGCAGTACTTGTATCAGACAAAATAGACTTCAAAACAAAGAAAGTCATAAGAGACAAAGAAGGACATTACATAATACTAAATGGGTCAGTCCAATGAGAGGATATAACCATTATAAATATCTATGCACCCAACACAGGAGCACTTACTTATGTGAAACAAATACTAACAGAATTGAAGGAGGAAACAGAATGCAATGCATTCATTTTAGGAGACTTCAACACTCCACTCACTCCAAAGGAAAGATCAACTAGACAGAAAAGAAGTAAGGAGACAGAGGAACTGAACAACACATTAGAACAGATGGACCTAACAGACATCTACAGAACATTCCACCCTAAAGTAGTAGGATACATATTCTTCTCAAGTGCGCATGGAACATTTTACAGAATAGATCATACACTAGCCCACAAAAAGAGCCTCAGTGAATTCAAAAAGATTGAAATTGTACCAACCAGCTTCTCAGACCACAAAGGTATGAAACTAGAAATAAATTACACAAAGAAAACAAAAAGCCCACAAACACATGGAGGCTTAATAACATGCTCCTAAATAATCAATGGATCAATGACCAAATAAAAACAGAGATCAAGCAATATATGAAGACAAATGACAACAATAATTCAACACCACAAAATCTGTGGGATGCAGCGAAGGCCATGCTAAGAGGGAAGTATATTGCAATACAGGCCTACCTCAGGAAAGAAGAACAATCCCAAATGAACAGTCTAAACTCACAATTAATGAAACTAGGAAAGGAAGAACAAATGAGGCCCAAAGTCAGTAGAAGGAGGGAAATAATAAAAATTAGAGCATAAATAAATAAAATCGAGAAGAATAAAACAATAGAAAGAATCAATGAAAGCAGGAGCTGGTTCTTTGAGAAAATAAACAAAACAGATAAACCCCTAGCCAGACTTATCAAGAAAAAAAGAGTCTACACACATAAACAGAATCAGAAATGAGAAAGGAAAAATCACTAGACACCAAAGAAATACAAAGAATTATTAGAGAATACTATGAAAAATTATATGCTAACAAATTAGACAACCTAGAAGAAATGGACAACTTTCTAGAAAAATACAACCTTCCAAGGCTGACCCAGGAAGAAACAGAAAATCTGAACAAACCAATTACCAGCAATGAAATTGAACTGGTAATCAAAAACCTACCTAAGAACAAAATCCCTGGACTTCTGAATTTAACAAACATTTAGTGAAGACCTAAAACCCAACCTCCTTAAAGATTTCCAAAGAGTAGAAGAGGAGGGAATACTTCCAAATTCATTCTATGAGGCCAGCATCACTCTAATACCAAAACTAGGCAAAGACACCACAAAAAAAGAAAATTACAGACCAATATCCCTGATAAACATAGATGCAAAAATACTCAACAAAATATTAGCAAACCAAATTCAAAAATACATCAAAAAGATCATTCACCATGATCAAGTAGGATTTATTCCAGGGATGCAAGGATGGTACAATATTAGAAAATCCATCAACATCATCCACCACATCAACAAAAAGAAGGACAAAAAACACATGATCATCTCCATAAATGCTGAAAAAGAATTCAACAAAATTCAGCATCCATTCATGATAAAAACTCTTAACAAAATGGGTATAGAGGGCAAGTACCTCAACATAATAAAGGACATGTATGACAAACCCATAGCCAACATCATACTTAACAGCGAGAAGCTGAAGGCTTTTCCTTTAAGATCAGGAACAAGACAAGGATGCCCACTCTCCCCACTTTTATTCAACACATTTCTGGAGGTCCTAGCCATGGCAATCAGACAACACAAAGAAATAAAAGGCATCCAGATTGGTAAAGAAGTTAAACTGTCACTTTTTGCAGATGACATGATATTGTACATAAAAAACCCTGAAGAATCCACTCCCAAAATTACTACATCTAATATCTGACTTCAGCAAAGTTGCAGGATTCAAAATTAATACACAGAAATCTGTTGCATTCCTATACACTAAGGATGAACTAGCAGAAAGAGAAATCAGGAAAACAATTCCATTCACAATTGCATCAAAAAGAATAAAATACCTAGGAATAAACCTAACCAAGGAAGGGAAAGACCTATACTGTGAAAATTATAAGACACTCATATGAGAAATTAAAGAAGATAGCAATAAATGGAAATACATTCCATGTTCATGGATAGGAAGATTTAATAGTCAAAATGGTCATCCTACCTAAAACAATCTACAGATTCAATGCAATCCCTATCAAAACAACAGCAGCATTCTTCAATGAACTACAGAAAATAGTTCTAAAATTCATATGGAACCACAAAAGACCTTGAATAGCCAAAGCAATCCTGAGAAGGAAGAATAAAGTGGGGGGGGATTATGCTCCCCGACTTCAAGTTCTACCACAAAGGCACAGTAATCAAGACAATTTGGTACTGGCACAAGAACAGACCCATAGACCAATGGAAGACTAGAGAGCCCAGTAAACCCAAGCATATATGGTCAATTAATATATGATAAAGGAGCCTTGGACATACAATGGGGAACTGACAGCCTCTTCAACAACTGGTGTTGGCAAAACTGGACAGCTACATTCAAGAGAATGAAACTGGATTGTTGTCTATCACCATACACAAAAGTAAACTCAAAATGGATCAAAGACCTGAATGTAAGTCATGAAACCATAAAACTCTTAGAAGACAACACAGGCAAAAATCTACTGAATATAAACATGAACAACTTTTTCCTGAACACACCTCCTTGGGTAAGGGAAACAAAATAAAAAATGAACAAATGGGACTACATCAAGCTAAAAAGCTTCTGTACAGCAAAGGACACCATCAGCAGAACAAAAGGCATCCTACAGTATGGGAGAATATATTTGTAAATGACATATCCGACAAGGGGTTAACATCCAAAACATATAAAGAACTCACATGCCTCAACCACCAAAAAGCAAATAACCTGATTTAAAAAAGGGCGGAGGATATGAACAGGCAATTCTCCAAAGAAGAAATTCAGATGGCCAACAGGCATGTGAAAAGATGCTCCACATCACTAATTATCAGGGAAATGCAAATTAAAACCACATGAGGTATCACCTCACACCAGTTAGGATGGCCAGCATCAAAAAGACTAAGAACAACAAATGCTGGCGAGGATGTGGAGAAAGGGGAACCCTCCCACACTGCTGGTGGGAATGTAAAGTAGTTCAACCATTGTGGAAAGGAGTATGGAGTTTCCTCAAAAACTAAAAATAGAAATACCATTTGACCCAGGAATTCCACTCCTAGAATTTACCCTAAGAATGCAAGTTCTCAGATTAAAAAAGACATATGCACCCCTATGTTTATTGCAGCACTATTTACAATAGCCAAGATATGGAAGCAACCTAAATGTCCATCAGTAGATGAATGGATAAAGATGTGGTACATATACACAATGGAATACTATTCAGCTGTAAGAAAGAAACAAATCCTACCATTTGCAACAACATGGATGGAACTGGAGGGTATTATGCTCAGTGAAATAAGCCAGGCAGAGAAAGACAAGTACCAAATGATTTCCCTCATTTGTGGAGTATAACATTGAAGCATAACTGAAGGAACAAAACAGCAGCAGACTCACCAACTCCAAGAAGTGACTGGCAGTTACCAAAGGGGAGGGGTGGGAGAGGGCAGGTGGGGAGGGAGTGAGAAGGGGATTGAGGGGTATTATGATTGGTACACATGGTGTGGGGGGGATCATGGGGAAGACACTGTAGCACAGAGAAGACAAGTAGTGAATCTGTGGCATCTTACTACACTGATGGACAGTGACTGCAATGGGGTGTAGGGGGGAACTCGATAATATGGGTGAATGTAGTAACCACATTGTTTTTCATGTGAAACCTTCATTAGAGTGTATATCAATAATACCTTAATAAAAAAATTGTATAAAAAAAAGGAAAAAGATTAGGTCATATATACATTATTAGGTATCCAAGTGTCATCAGGCTTCACAGTAGCAACACTGAATGCTAAAAGACAGCAGAAAAATATCTTTAAATTTCTGAGGAAAAACTTTCTAATACAGAGTTCTATAACCCAGCCAAACTATCAATCAAATATGGGTAAAAGGAATTTTCAGATATGGGAGATCTCAAAAGAATTACTTTTCATAAACACTTTCTCAGGAAATTACTAGAGGGAGTGTTACAACAAAACAAAGAGAAAGAAATGAGATCAAGAAACGTGGGCTCTAACATAGGAAAGAGATAAAAGAAATTCTTAATATGAAGCAATCGGAAATCCAAGAGGACAGCTGCTAACAGGCCTAGAGAAGAACCAGTACAGACTAGAACATCAAGACAGATGGCACATGAGGGTTCTAAAAGGAAAAGAAAAAAGAAACCTTGTATGTTTGAATATTTTGAGAAGTGTTTTGTAATTTTTTTGGAAAAATTTGAGTATGAATTAATGATAGGCAAGAAGAAAACAAAGCAAATGGAAAAGGGAGGCAGTAAACAATGCCAGGAAAAACAAAAAATTTCATGAAAAAGTACACTGTATGGCTCAGCTATGAATATATCAGTATCATAGTATATATATCAAATTTAAAGGATATGGGAAGGAGGAGAGGAGGAAATGGCAATATTTTAAAAATCTTCCACTACTGAAGACAATTGATCTAAAGTCAAGAAGTGGCAGCATAAAGATTTTATTTAAAAGTACAAATGTAGATACAGAAGAGAGCTACAATAGTTGAAAGTAGCTTCTAGGGAAGTAGAATCAAGAACAGGGAGGGACAGAGTAGAGAACTATTGCTCCTCATTATAAACCTTGTAGTACTAAGTTTGTAAAATAGACACTCACGTATATAACATATCATTAATGCATAATGTGTGTGTGCTATGTCTATTAGCATAGGCTACTCAGAAATAACTCTATTTCTTTACTTGTTACATACTCTTCCTGACAAATAAGCCTTTTCTGCTTATTACTGGTCCTCAACCATGTTCAGAACATGTGAGCCTAATTTACATTACTTCCTTTGAAGACTCTACTGTGAATATAGATAGCAGTTTGCCAGATAAAAAGTGTAAATCCTAGTAAGCTTATTCATTTATCTCCACAAATACCTACTGTGAAGCACTTCATTAAACAAGGAAAAAATCTCACAAACACATAGGTATACTCAACTTAGCAACTCATACTCTTTGGTAAATGAAATATATTTCATAAAGAGTAAAGAAATATATTTCATAACCATTGTTGAAATACGTCTTTAAATAATTTAAATGAGTGTATGTATGATATTTAGAAATAAAAATATATTTCAAGATACTGTAAGTATAAGTTATAATGGATTAGCCTCTGAGCTATGTGTGATGAAGCTAGACTTCCATTTCTTGGTTAGGGTTCTTAATTCAGGCTACTGCCACAATGATCTATGGAGCATTCCATAAACACAGAGCTACCAGGCATCATCCTAAATATTCTGCTTCAGTGTATCTGGGGAAAGGCTTGGGGATCTGTGTTTATTTGTTTTTTAATCTGAGGTGACTCTGATGTGCAGCTAGGGTTGAAAACCCCTTTCCTAGGACAATATGCTAAAACCATTGATTAAAATTGGGTCTATAACCATAAAATTCATTTACCAATCATAACTTATTTTAACTTACATTGTTAGGGATGATGCTATTACAGCCTTGTCTGTGCGGGTCCATCCTGACTCCTGTAGGAATAAGAAAGCTCAGACTGATAGGCTCTAAATTAGCTTCAGTAAAATATATTACAATCAAATATTTTTTAAAGTTACATATTAAAGATTTAAAAAATGTATCAGAGTTTTTTTTTTCCTTAACAGTTTGCTAAATAGTTGACTGAAATCCTTTCTGGAAGAATACATAAAATTAACTTTGTTTTTACTTTCCAAGTGCCTGTTAGTTGTAAATACTTTTGAGAAGAAGTTGAAATATTTAGGAAAGCTAATTAAAACCGTCTCCTGAAATCAAGCAGCATGCCAAATTAAGAAAGAACATCAAAATGAACTGCAGAAAAAATACTCTACTCTACACGTCTATGTGTTCTACTATATCATATTGGTAAGAGAGTCAAGTTTCAGAGTTGAAATGCAACACATTTGATTTACCAGGCAGGAAATATCCTGTAAATATTGAAAATTTCTTAAGCCAGGTCTAATCACAGGCTTTTCTGTGCTATCTTCTATTACAAGCATATGAGCATACATATTTTAAGCATATATGTTACCTTGTATATTTACTGCTGCTGGAGAATCTGATGATGTAGCTTGGTATGGCAAGTCCGTATTCAACTGCAAAAGATAGCCCTCAACTGTAGGCACTTCATCCCATTTGACATGAAAGGAATTGGTAGTGGCTTTGATCAGTTGTACTTGTGATGGTGCCGATGGTTTCTCTAAAGAACAATATTAATATAATACATTTAAGTTTCAAGTGTATCAATAGTTTGCCTATACAGTTTGTGTGGACCTGGAGCTCTGAAAACATCAACAGTGAATATTTCACCTATTTACCAAGAGGGAGAAAATTTACTCAGATTAAACATAGCTGTAGTAGGTCAAATGAAAATAGTTCAGGGTTCTGATTCTATTTATTTGCTTAATTTCTTATACAAATAAATCTACAAACAAAACAACCCAGCCCCAAGCTATTTGAATCAACAGATTCAGAAAAAACGTTTAATTTTCCTAGAAGTGGATGGAAAACCAAGTATTGTATAGCTATAGTTACATTATTTTACCCTCTTTTTAAGATTTAGTACATTCCATCTTTGGAGAGTTACATAAGAAAATTTATTCTAGAGAGTTGAAATATATGTTATAATTTAATTCTTATATAAAAAGTCTAATATCTATCTCTTTCTGTCTTTTAGAGTAGGGTTCAGCAAATTATGGCTCATGGGCCATATTTAGTCAGTGCCCGTTTTCATAAATAAAGTTTTATTGAAACACAGCTATGCTAATTTATTTATGTATTCTCTATGAACGCTTTCATACTACAATAGTAGAGTTCAGTAGTTAAAACAAACCAAATGGCCCACAATGCCTAAAATATTCACTATCTAGGCCTTTACAGAAAAAATCTGATGTTCCTATTTCAGAGGATAATCAAGCCTAATTCCTTCAATTATTCCAAGTAAATTCCTCTGTGATCCTACACACAATCCAGTTTATGTTTCTCAAAGGCAACCCACACCTGAACAAAAGCAGATAGTGAGATAAGTCTAGGCGGTACAGCACCCACATAACAGAAGTTACATTAAGATAGAACAGAGAAAACAGAAGGGTGGAAATCAACAAAACAATCAAGAAAATTACCAGAACTGAAGAACGTAAGTTTCCAGACCAAAACGGCTGACTGAGGACTCAGCACAATGGATTAAAAACAGACGCACAAGGCACATCATGAAATTTAAGAGCAGCATAAACAAAGGAAAAATCCTAAAAGCTAACAGGGGTGAGGGTGAAGGTCACATTTAAAAGGACCAAAAACCAGAAGTGGTTTGGGTTTCTTAACAAAAACACTAGAAGCTTGAATACAATATAACAATGCTTTCAAAATTCTGAAGGGTAATAACTTCTAATGTAGAATTCTATTTCTATGCAAACTGCCAAGTGGGAAGGAAGACTGAACATATTTTCAAACAATGCAAGGTCTCTAAATAAATTTATCACCTATGCACCCTTTTCCTGGGATGTGCTCTACAAAAAATAAGAAAGTAAACTAAGATAGGGAAAAATATGAGATCCAGGAAATAGGGAATCCAATACAGGAAGAGGCAAAAGATATCCCCAGCAGATGAAGGAGGGAGTACTCCAAGATGATGGCTGTGCTTGACTGTGAAGGGCAAACATCCCAGAGTGGAACGGGAGAAATTTCTTCAAGACGATGAAATTTGATAGAACATCTGATGCATCTAACCATAATGAGAGAAGATTTAAACAAATAACAGAGTATAGAACTGAATAAGTGCTAAATACATACAAATCTAAAACAAAAATGACAATTACTAATCCATGACAAATAAAAAATTGCACAAGGAAGGTATGCACAATATTCTACATGGCTCACCTGTAAACAATGTCTATAGAGTCATAATGTAAACACTGAATACATCTAACAAAATTATGGTGTAATCATTTTGAGAGAATGAGGTAGGGAAGGTGCACAGGGGAGAGGTGAAGAATGATGAGAAGAAATAAAGCTATAGTAGAAAATGGGTATATCTGCCTAAACTGAAAAAAATTAAAGTAACAATATATTCATGTTATATATATGAAAAGAATTGTCTAATAGAGATGAAAGCAGATACTTGTGAGACAAGGAAAATGGGAGGGAGGTGGGAGCAAAAGACTGCTATTTTTCATAAAAAGCCTTATGGAACTGTATTACTTTTAAAGGTTATCAAATACACAAAGTTTGACTGAAAGTGAAAAAAGGCAAGATGAAAAGCCCTCATTCCTCGCTACCTATCCCTCAAAACGGATGCCAACTTTTCAAAAGGCAAGGCAAAATCTAAATTTTGCCATTATGATAGTGGCCAATGACTACTTTTAAACAGATATTCATGACTAAAGCCTTTAACAGAAATCTTTATGGAAAACTGGCCATTCAGAGCCAATGATTTTTAACCTCTTAAAAGTCAGAGATCCCTTAAAGAATCTGCTTAAAGTGATATATTCAATACTGAGAAAAATTGATACGCACACATTTGTCTTCCAGTCTCAGAAACTGAAGCTTATTCTTGGACTTCAGTTAATTCCCAATCTCAAAGATGAGTCAGGAAGTTTGATTTTCTTTACTTTCTGCTTGCTAGTATGTTCTTCTTCCATAGAAAGCATTTAGTCTCTAACTTAGTTGTTCTGTTTATTTTTTCAATTATCTTAATTTTAAAATTAAGCTGTTTTTATATTATAAAAGCAATGCATGCTTCTATATAAAATACAAGAGAAAAATTTTAAGAAAATGTAAAATCTCACCTATGAGATAATATTTTGGTACACAGATTTTTCTGTTTATACATGTAACAAAAACCCTAGAATCTTAGCTATGTTTTATAACTGGCTTTTCTCATATAATAACACATACTACATCTCCACATCTGATTTCTCCACTGACCTCCAGATGTCCTTCACACACCTTTCTACTTGATCTCATTTCAAACAGCAGATCTAAATAAACTCTCAACTTTCTCCACAAACCTGTTTTTTCCTCAACCTTCCCCATCTTAGTGAACAGAAATACTACCAAATTATTCAAGCTAGAAAGTTCATCCTCCATTCCTCTCATTTGAGTCAGCCACACCCAATTCATCAGCCAGTGCTGTCAACAAGAACTCTAAAATATATCCTGAATGTATCCATGTTCAATCTCCATCATCAATACTACAGTCTAAGACTTCACTGACTATTGGGAAGCCGTCTAACTTGCCTTGCTGTGTGCTCTGGTATTTTCCATACTACTGCAATGACATTCCAAATTGCACATTCTAAAAGACTAAGAAATACCTTACCATTATACTTTAAAAACAATTTGAACTCCATCATAATGTTTGAGGCCCTTCATGACCTGTCCTGTGGTCACTTCTCCAACCTTCATTCCTATACTACTCTTTTACTGCTCACATCTGTTCCCCAACATGCCAAGAATTCCCCTCTTAAGGCCCTTGTACTGCTGTTCACTCTTCCTGCAGTGCTTTCTCCCCAGCTTTTTACATGGACAATTATCTTCTCACCATCTGGATTACATCCCAAATGCCATCTCATCCTTTTCTGACTTCCCATTCTGAAGTAGCACTGCCCACCTCCATTCCCAGCAGCTCCTATCACTATTTCATTACTCTATCTTACTATCTTCACAACATGCTTACCAAAAACGGAACTTATTTTGTTAATTTATTTGATTATTGCATGCCATCTCCCTGACCCTCACACTCTCTTTTGACTGTAAGTTCTTCGCAACAGAGATATTATCAGTTTTGTTCACAGCTGTATTCTCAGCATTTGGAACAATTCCTGGTACACAGCTGCCAATCAATCAATGTTTTTTGAAACAAGGATATGTATTACATGTTTAAAAATTTTTTGGTGTTGTAATACTTTTTTTTGATATCTTTTTATTTTGGAACAATTTTAGATTTACAGAGAAGCTGCAAAGAGTTCCCATATACCTTTTATTCAGCATCTCATAAGGCTAATACATTTGTTAAAATTAAGAAATTAACAATGGAGTAATACTATTAGCTAAACTACAGACTATTCAGATCTTACCCATTTTTCTATTAATGTCTTTTTTGTTCTAGGATCCAATTTATGGCAACATCTTGCATTTAGTTTTCTTATCTCCTTAGTCTCCTCTAATTCATGACTATTTCTCAGTCTCTCCTTGTTTTGCATCACTTTGAAACTTTTGAAGAGTACTGTTCACATATTCTGTTGAATATCTGAAGTATCACTGAATTTGGGTTTGTCTGATATGTCTTCACAGTTAGAGTGGGGTTATGGATTTTTCGGAAGAGTATCACAGAGGTGAAGTTTCTTATCACATGATATGGGAGGCAGGGGTAAATGGTATCAACATGATTTATCACTAGTGATATTAGTCTTGATTACTTGATTAAGGTGGTGTTTGCCAGGTTTCTACACCATAAAGCTACTATTTTTCACATTCTATACTCTTCTGTGGGAGTTACTAAATCCAGTTTATGCTCAAGGTGAGAGAAATTAAGAAACTCCCCTGGAGTAGGAAAAATCTAAATATATTATTTCTTCTATTCATTTTTAATTATGGGAAAGAAAGGCAGTGGCATTTACAATATGTCTCAAAAGACAGACATTATTTGAGTGTTTATTTATTTAAAAGAAAAATTATATTTGTTAAATACTCTTACCTACCAGTATCAAGATACCAAAGATCCTTGCAGCAGACCTGACTGTTCAGTGCTTTTTTGTAGCCGTCTCTTCCACTCCAAAAATACAATCGAGTGCCAATTGCAACAGCACAGTGTCCAGCTCTTGGTCTTGGTCTTGAATTTTTCTTATCTTCCTGAGAATCTGATACTAGGGTAGTCCACTCTGCTGTATCTAGAAAGACAGAAACATCCATGACTAATCTATTATTCTTAAAAAACAAAATAATAAAAATTCTTGATTAATAAATTTTGTTTCAGTAAATAACTCTTAAGTCTCACCCAAATTTAGGTAAGAAAATGAACTGGTACATCTCCATTCACAATCATGAGGTGAAGTTTCAGTATTTTCTCCCTTATGTGGAACCCAACCACCAAAAATGTACATCCTAAACAACAAAAGAAAAAGGAACATGATGTAGCTGATTTTCTTTTCTAAAGACTTAATTTTATTTTTTGGATTTAAAATGCTAAGAATAGACTTACATTTCTTATTGTTGACTCAAAGCTTCAAGATTTTTCACTCACAATTGTAAAGGTAATGGGAATAAGGATGAAGAAAGTGGTCTTTCAAAAGTTTACAATTTTTTGAAGCAATACAGAATCAAAATTATTTCTCTCTCTGGCAAGTTATGAATATCTCAATTATATACACTTGAAAATCAATATTGTATGTAGTATGCAAGAGGTACTTCAGTCAGAAAGATAACTCAAATG
Organism: Smutsia gigantea; assembly: GCA_032199065.1. NCBI lineage: Eukaryota > Metazoa > Chordata > Mammalia > Pholidota > Manidae > Smutsia > Smutsia gigantea. The sequence continues at coordinate 17,363 of JAVSCE010009798.1, forward strand.
ACCTATGATATCCAAAGTCAAATTTAGAATTGTTTGCATATAATAACCAAAGAGAATTAAGTTTCATAAAACTTTGGTCACTGATATAACTCAAATTAAAAACTTTTTTTTAAAGGTTTTATTCCTTTTCTTTTTTCTTCATTAAATATCAGTGATATACAATCTTATGATGGTTTCAAATACACAACACAGTGGTTCAACATTCACCCATATTAACTCCTCATCCCCTCCACTGGGGTCACTGTCTATCAATGAAGTAAGATGTTACAGAGTCATTAATTGTATTCTCTGTGCTGTACTACCACTCCCGAGACTTACCTATATTGTGATTGTGAATTATAGTGCCCCTTAATCCTCCTTCTGCCTCCCTTCCCCACCCTCCCCAACCCTTCCCTTTTGGTAACCACATCCCTTCTCAGTGTCTATGAGTCTACTGCTATCAAATAAAAAACTTTATGTGGACACTAGGGGTTCCTGAGACACACCTGATGGCTGCTGAAGAAAAAAGAATTATCAGGCTGAACTTTGGGCCCATGTGACCTCATACCAATCAAAGAAGCCTTACTTTTTATCTAGTTTATATATTAAGAGTTCCAATGGAAAACTGTATTTTATTAAAGGGTTCTGCTGTTTTTTAAAAAATATATCTTACTAGATTTTATGACTATTTTTAAAAAAGAACTAAAGAGGTTCTAAATTACAAGTTTTTGTTTCCTTAAACATTACTTTTAAGGTAAAGTCCCTACATAAGTAAATAATTAAATTCTATTTAAACAATATTACTAACCCTGGCCCAGTGTTGCACAAATAAGGGAATTTGTTGATGACAGTAATAGCTAACCTTTATGGAGTGCCCACTACATACTAGGCACTGTTCAAAGAATTTTACAGGTATCAATTCACTTAATCCTTATGACAACGTTGTAAAGTAGGTGTTACTATTATCCACATTTTACACATGAGGAAATTGGGGTACAAAGTTTCCTTACCCGAGGTCATATAAGACAAGTACCAAATCTGAGACTTTAATTCAGCCAACCTAGTTACAGAGTCTGTATTCTAACCATAATGCCACCCAAAGTATAATTGGGCATACATACTGAGTACATACCTGAGAACAAATCAAGCACTAATAGAAAGATGTAAAAAGAAACAGGTGTTTCAAACCTGTTACTGAAGAATAGATCAGTTTGACATTCCGGCTACCCTTAGGAAACGCCTACTCTGTGCAAGGTATTATAAGGAATATAAAGAAGTATAAGAGGTACCATGATAAGAAAATGTACAATAAATATCTTAGCTTCCATAGGCATATTTTAGTTTCAGTAAGTACAATCAAACATTATTAAATTCAGTGATCTATTTCCAAGAAACTAGTAACATCACTCTTTTTAAGTTATATCTTAAGTTGGTTAAAAAAAAAGTAAAACAAAAACACCATACTTGTTTCCTATGACACTGGCTGTGTGAAGGCTTCGTGGAAGTGGCACTGTCCCTTTAGTTTCTGGTTTTGACCACGACATAGTTTCTAAAAGTAAATATAAGTATATTAACAATTTGATCTAATAATCTAATCACCTCAATTTGCAAAATTAAAAAAAATAAAACATAAAAGGACTTATCAAAATGAAGTCCTTTTGTTGTATTATTTTACATATTATATAACAATATTGTATCACTGTTATTTATTTTATGGTATTTATTTACATCTATAAATTTTCCATAAATCGCCAATCATAGAAATTTATTTACACTTGAATGTTAGTATTTGTAATGAAGAGGTGTACTTAAGGTGCCACCAATTTTGAATTAATATTAGGGATTTTACCATTTTAAACAAGAGTACATTATGTAGAAGATAGTCAAAAGTGAGAGGCACACCTACTCTCTAATCATCCATTCTAAGATCTCTTAAGAGCTACACCAGGGTTTTTCATTAACCAGCAATCACATTATTAATGCTACATTACCTGTAGATAGAGTAACCATATAAATTTGATCATCTCCAACTGGAACACTTTACAGAGTGAAAGGGGGACTGTTGATAATTACACAGGACAACAAGCATAAACCAGGACCATCCCAGGCAACCCAGGACATATGGTGACGCTATTTGTAGGGAGCACAGGACAATTACTGTCATAATCTAACATTTACTTGTTCAACCTGACTGGTCAACAACCATTAGCATTACAACTTGGCTGTCCCAGGGGTTGGCTACAAGTCATAGTTATAAATCTATGTGCAACTCAATAAATACTGTAATCAAAAATATTTTTCAAAGTAATTTTTATATTTGCATTTATAAATTATAACCAGTTCCTGAGCCTGAATCAAGTTAAGCTTACCTAAGTCAAGTTGCCATAGGTCATCTAGGCGAGCACCACACATTCCACCAAAAACATACATTTTAGGACTTCCAGAATCTTTTTTGCAATATATGACAGCTGTATGGGATTCTCTTGGAGAAGGCATAATCCCTTTAGTTACTGGAATGCTCCAACCCACCACACCAGAACCATGCTGTAGCTCCAACTCATAGAAATCATTTAAATATCTAGGATATCATGAAAGAAATGAAAACATTAACATAATATATACCTTTTAATTAATTTTATTTCTATTTATAAAGATAAAGTACACTTACTGTAAAAAATTCATAGAGTACAGAAATGCATTAGGGGAGCAGAAACCCCATAGTTCACTCATTCAAGATGTATTTAACACTACTACACACCAGGCACTCCTCTGATCAGTAGTGAACAGATGAGATTTTAAAACTTCCTACCATTATTTAGCCAACACTCTTATCTAGGACAACAACTGTGATGCCTTCAAAACATAGCCACAAATTCTCTGACACTCTTCTCATCAGGAGATAGGGTCTATGTCCCCTTCCTTGATTTTGGGAAGGCTTGGGACTGTTTTGACTAACAGAATATGATGAAATGATATTATGTGACTTCTGAGGCTCAAACACAGAATGTCAATGAAGCTTCACTATAAAATAAAACGCTCTTGGAATCCTGAACGACCATGGAAGTCCATCTATCACACAATCACCATCTGGAGAGGTGCCTTTATGTAGGCACATAGGATGACAGTCCCGGTTGAATCCATCCTTCAGCCATTTTAGTTGAGGCATCACACACAGGAGTGACCATTCAAGCCTTCCCATCTGAGGGCCTAAGTCATTATTGCAATGTCCTGTCTGAATTCCTCATATACAGAATCCACAGCATAATAAAATGATTATTATTTTGCATTACTAACTTTTGGGAGAGTTTACTATATGTCACTAAATAACCAGAACAGTCACTACTGACAATAATTGGTAAATATCCTTTCAGACCTCTTTCTCTATGGATATCCACATATGTATAAATGATGCCTATTATGAACATTGCTTTGCAACATTTTTTCTTTTTAAATTTTCATCCTATAATGTCATAGCAATGTCCTACAGAGTTTTACTCTAGAAATGGGCATTAAACTTCTCATCTGTGACATGGTGTTTTCAAAGCTTTGAGCAAAATGACTTTCATAGAAATCTATTTCCTATCAAATTATTACTCAAGTATGGGGGCAAAATTGAAACATTCTGGGACATGTAAAATGTCAAAGTTTAACTATATAATTTTTTTTGGAAAAAATGATTCTAGATGTCACCTAGGAAAAATAAAAAGAAGTCCCCAAATGAATACATTAAATAAGAGAAATGGTAGTACAAGGAAACCAGTAATTTACAATTATATTTAAATTGATGCTGATAACTGTGGTTGTGAAGTCTAAATAATCACTAAGAAAGACTGACCAAAAATAAATCTCCTAATATTTCTGTAATCTAGAAGATTCAAGAATATGTGGAACACAGGGAAAAACTGGGTAAGCAAAAGAAGGCTAAATGTAAAAATATCTATTCTGAAAGGTAACAAAACATTTTCAGTTTAAATGTGTGTTAACTTTTGAGCAATGAAGGGAAGCAAAGAATTAGCACATACAAGTTTCAAATCATTAGAAAGAATGAATCAAAGAAAAACAAGACATCAGAGAAAGTAAAGAAAAGGAAAAATAAGCAAAGCACAGTCTATGGAAAGCAGTTAATAAGATGGTCAGGAAAAAAACAACACTATAAACAACGCCAAAAGAAAAAAACTGAAAAAAATTAGTACATAACACAGAAAGATCAAAATTTTTTAATGTGAAGAGCTCCTACAAGATCAAGATAATGAATGACCAGTCACATAATAAACAAAGATAAAAGCATATAAATTGACAGTTGTCTTGCCAATGGGTTTCAGCCGCGGACAAGTTCATCATGGATTCAATGTGACCAAAGAAATGACAGGAGAACATTCTTGGGGTGAAAAGGTTATACCCAACTTTATTTCCATGGTGGCAGGTCAATCACTAGAATCCTGTCCACTCAGAGCGAGTCTGTAGGCAGCAAGTCAGTCTCTGCCTCTAGGCCTCTCTACCCACACAGCCGTCTCAGTCTCTGTCCTCGGCACTGCCACCACTCCAGCCTCTGCTCTGCTCTCCTGTAGCCTTGCAGCCATGCCACCATGTTGCCCAGAGCACTGGGCAGAGCTCTTTATATAGAGTCAATAACAACGCATTGCCCATACGTGTGTAGTGAGCTAGTCAACCAGGGCCAGGTGAGAATCCTGGCCATAGGAACCTTCATTTAATCCACACAGTTCACAGAACAGAAAATAAAATTATATAAACATTTACGTATATACACATACACAAACACACACAAATGTTCAACTTCATCACAATTTTTAAAAATCTAGCAAAGGCAGGAAAAGGGGGAATAGGGAAGCAACAATAAGCAGAATGGATGGAAGGCATAAAATAATATAAGAAGAGGAAAAAACTTTCCTATTATAAGACAAAGCCTCTTGGGCCATGGGGTATGCAAGGGAAACAAAAGAACCCTGAATCCAGTTGTAGGCTATTAACAGCTAGGATGATATTAAAACTATTTAGCAACTGATAATGGCATAAACTTAAATAGACCAAAATGGATGCCAATCAGTATGCTATACCAGTTCATACTGGTTAACTGACAGTTCTTTTTGTGAAAGATAACTTTACAACAGAATAATACACACAGGTAGAAAATTAGTTATACAGGGAACAAAACACAAGTTCACAAAAAAATTGGGGAATTTTAAATGTCATTCAGTAGTTGAAACAACCTACAAACAGAAAAGAAAAAAGCTCAGAATGGCAACTTAAACCAGTGATTTAATAAAGAACCCTTGTAGCCAGTTAAGAATGCACAATCTTTAAGAGCAACTATGGCATAATCACAAAAATTAACTGTAATAAAGAAAATGTTGGAAAAGGAGAAATACCATGTGAATAAAGTGAAGGTTCCTATAGCCAGGATTCTCACTTGGCCCTGGTCAGCTAGCTTACTACATGTGTGGGCAATATGTCATTATTGACTGGGTGTGGACATGGTGGCATGGCTGCAAGGCAGCAGGAGAGCAGAGACAAGACTGAAGTGGTGGCAGCACCGAGGACAGAGACTGAGACAGCTGCAGGGGCAGAGACTGGCTTGTGGCATGCAGGCTCGCTCTGAGTGGATGGGATTCTAGTGATTGATCTGCCACCGTGGGAATGAAGTTGGGTATAACCCTCTCACCCCAAATATGTTCCATTGTCATTCCTCAGTCTCACTGAATCCATAGCAAACTTGCCAGGGCTGAAGCCCATTGGCAAGACACCCCATAAAGCACATTTTTTTACCTCAGTATAATAAAACTAGGTAGATATTAGCAGCAATAACAAAACTTTCCATTTGGAAACTTAAATTATGCTGAATTACTTTTGGATTAAAGAGAAAATAGAAATTAATAACAATAAGAGCACTACATATCAAAACCTATGGAATATGGCCAAAGTGATAACTAGATAAAAATGTGTACCATTTATTACAAAACAACACTAAAAATAAATTAACTAATAAGCATTTAAATTATTAGAATTTAGAAAAAGGTTAGAAAAAGCATTCAAACTATTAGAAGTTTAAAAGAAGTTAGAAAAAAGGAAAATTTTAAAGAAATGGAATGGGGCTAAAGAAAATAAATGAAAAAAAAATAGATCATTAGTAAACTAAAATGTGGTTCTTTGAAAAACACCAATAAAATAGCAAGCCACTAGCAAGTCTGAAAGGTATCAAAGATCATCCCCTGAACTAAACAAATCCCAGACATTTATTTTCTACTAAATTTTTATATACTTCTACTAAATACTCAAGAAATTATGTTATTTAAACATAATAATAGATAGAGCTTCCCATAACCTTGGAACATAGCTCTAATTACGTTTCCAGGGTTAACATAATCCTGATACTCAAACTGGATTAGTATAGCAATCAATGCCCCCCAAAAAGACAATACAGGCAAATCACTAATGACCATTGATAGTATAAATAAATGTTAGTGAAGTGAATTTAGGAACATATAAAAGAACACTGTAACAGAATAAAGTGGATTTTAGTTAGGAATTAAAATATGGCTCATATTTCAGAACTTAATAATATAATTCACAAAATTAGTGGATTAAAGGAAAGAAACAGTACACTTATTACCATACTTGAGATAAATTTTAACTACATCAACATCCATTTTTGGTTAAAAAAGAGAAAAATACTAATTAGCAAACTGGAAATTTAAAAAACTTCCTTAATCTGATGAAAGGCATATACTAGAAATCTACGGTAAACACTAACACCACAATTAATGATAATAAGGCAGTGAAACAGAATAGAGTCTAGTACTAGAGTTGACAAAGCTTTTTCCGTAAAGGGCCAGTGAATATTTTAGGCTTTTCAGGCGAAAAAGTCTACCACAACTGCCAACTTTGCTCTTTTAATACAAAAGCAGTCCAAATCTCTACGTAAATGAATGGGTAGTACTGAATGCCAATACAATTTTATTAACAAAAACAGGCAGAAGTCTAAATTTGGGCCACAGACTATAGTTCATAACCCCTGGTCTATAAGACCTAGAAAGCCCCATTTATATAAAGATAAAGATATGCAAGAGACAGGACTTAAAATCAAGGGGTGAAATGCCTTATTTCATAAATGGTGGTGGGAGAATTTTCAGTCCATTAGGAAGAAAAATTAAAAAGCCTCACACTATTCACAAAACACATTCCAAATGTATTAATGTTTTAAACATAAAAAGCAAAGCTGTGAAGTATGAAATTAAAACAAAAGTAGTAAAACCAACTATACACAAAATCAGTCAAAGGATACACAAAAAGTGCAGATTATGACATCTAATACATAAAGTGCAGAGGAGGAAGAAGAATAAAAAAGAAGTACTTTTAAATTGTGTTTGAAATAGAGCAATCATCAACTTAATATAGATTGTTACATAGTTAGGAAGCTATCTGTAAACCTTATGGTAACCACAAACCTAAAGCCTGTAATAGATACACAAAAAATTAAAAAAGAGAAATCCAGTCACAATACTAAAGAATACCATCAAATAAAAAGAGTATAAGAGAGGAAGAAAGGAACAGAGAGAAACTACAAAAGCAACCAGAAAACAATAAGATGGCAATAAGTACATACCTATCAATAATTACCTGAAATGCAAATGGACTGAATGCAATAATCAAAAGACAGAGGGTAGCAGAATGGATAAACAAGAACCATCTATGTGCTGACTACAAGGGACTCATTTCAGACCCAAAGACATACACAGCCAGAAATGAAGGGATGTAAAAAGGTATTCCATGCAAATAACAGGGAGAGAAAAGCAGGAGTGGCATATTTTTATCAGACAAAACAGACTTCAAGACAAAGAAAGTAACAAGAAACAAAGAAGAACATTACATAATGATAAAGGGATCAGTCCAACAAGAGGATATAACCATTATAAATATCTATGCATCCAACATAGGGGCATCTAAATATGTAAAATGAATAGTAACAGAATTAAAGGGGGAATAGATTGGAACTCATTTGTATTAGGAGACTTTAACACACCACTCATATCAATAGATCAACCAGACAGAAAATAAATAAGGAAACAAAGGCACTGAACAACACATTAGATCAGAGGGACTTAACAGATATCTACAAAACACTTCACCCAAAAGCAGCAGGATACACATTGTTCTCAAGTGTACACGGAATGTTTTCCATAATAGATCATATACTAGGTCACAAGAAGAGCCTCAATTAAGTTAAAAAAGATTGAAATTATATCAAGCAACTTCTCAGACCACAATGATATGAAACTAGAAATAAACTGCACAAAGAAAAAATGCTCACAAACACATGGACACTAAACGACATGCTTCTAAATAATGAATGGATCAATGAATGAACAAATCAAAACAGAAATCAAGTAATACATGGAGACAAGTGAACACAAAAATGTAACAGTCCAAATTTTGTGGGACAACCCAAAACTGTTCTAACAGGAAAGTACAATGCAGTATAGGCCTACCTCAAGAAACAAGAATGATCCCAAATAAAGGGTCTAAACACACAATTAAAGAAACTAGAAAACGAAGAAATGAAACCAAAAGTTAGTAGAAGGAGGGGCATAATAAAGATCAGAGCAGAAGTAAAATAGAGAAGAATAAAACATCAGAAAAAAAATCAATGAGGAGGGAATGTAAATTAGTTCAACCATTGTGGAAAGCAATATGGAGGTTCCTCAAAAAACTAAAGATAGAAATACCATTGGATCCAGTAACTCCACTCCAAGGAATTTACCTGAAGAAAACAAAATCCCAGATTCAAAAAGACATATGCACCCCTATGTTTATCACAGTACTATTTACAATAGCTAAAATATGGAAGCAACCTAAATGTCTATCAGTAGATGAATGATAAAGAAGATGTGGTGCATATACACAATGGCATATTATTCAGCCATAAGGGGAAAACAAATCCTATCATTTGTAACAACATGGATAGAGCTAGAGGGTATTATGCTCAGGAGAATAAGCCAGGTGGAGAAAGACAAGTACCAAATGATTTCACTCATTTGTGGAGTATAACAACAAAGCAAAACTGAAGGAACAAAACAGCAGCAGACTCAGACTCCAAGAAGGGACTTGCAGTTACCCAAGGGAAGGGGGTGGGCAGGGAAGGAGAAGGGGATTAAGGGGCATTATGATTAGCACACATAATGTAGGGGGGTCACGGGGAAGGCAGTATAGCACAGAGTGACTTTATAGCATCTTACTACACTGATGGGAAGTGACTGCAATGGAGTGTAGGGGGAGACTTGATAATATGGGTGAATGTAGTAATCACACATGTGAAACCTTCATAAGACTGTATATCAATGATATCTTAATAAAACAAAAAAAGAGTTGGAAAAAAAATCAATGAAACCAAGAGATGGTTCTTTGAGAAAATAAAAAAAATAGACAAACCCCTAGGCCAGACTTATCAAGTAAAAAAGACACAGTACACAAATAAACAAAATCAGAAACAAAAAAGGAATAGTCACAACTGATACCACAGAAATACAAAGAATTACTAGAGAATTCTATGAAAAGTTATATGCCAATAAGGTGGACAACCTAGAAGAAATGGACAAATTCCCAGAAAAATACAACCTTCCAAGACTGACCCAGGAACAAACAGAAAATCTGAACAGATCAATTACCAGTAATGAAATTGAACTGGTAATCAAAAAACTCCCAACAAACAAAAGTCCAGGAACAAATGGCTTCACAGCTGAATTCTACCGAACATTTAAAGAAGGGCTAATATCCATAGTTCTTAAAGTATTCCAAAAAGTAGAACAGGACAGAATACTTCCAAACTCATTCTATGAGTCCAGCATCACTCTTAACACCAAAACCAGACAAAGACACTACAAAAAAAATTTTAAACCAATATACCTGATGAACATAGATGCAAAAATCCTCAACAAAATATTAGCAAACCAAATTCTAAAAAAAAAAAATACTTCAAAAGGATCATCCATCACAACCAAGTGGTATTTATTCCAGGGATGCAAGGATGGTATAACATTTGTAAATCAATCAATGTGATATACCACATTAACAAAAGGAAGGATAAAAATCACACAATCATCTCAGATGCTGAAAAAGCATCTGACAAAATTTAACATCCAAACATCCATTCATGATAAAAAATTCTCAACAAAATGGGTATAAAAGGTATGTAACTAAACATAATAAAGACCATGTAAGACAAACCCACAGCTAACAACATACTCAATGGCAAAAAGCTGAAAGCTTTTCCTTTAAGATTTGGAACAAGACAAGGATGTCCATTCTTACCACTTTTATTCAACATAGTACTGGAGGTCTTAGCCATGGCAATCAAACAAGATAAAGAGATAAAAGGCATCCAAATTGGTAAGAAAGAAGTGAAACTGTCAGTTTGCAGATGACATGATTATTATACATAGAAGACCCTAAAGATTCCACCAAAAAACTATTAGAACTATACCTGGATTCAGCAAAGTTGCACTACACAAAATTAATACACAGAAATCTGTTGCATTCCTATGTACTAACAATGAACTAGCAGAAAGAGAAATCAGGAAAACAATTCCATTTACAATTGCATCAAAAAGAATAAAATACCTAGGAATAAACCTAAGGAGGTGAAAGACCTGTACTCTGAAAATTCTAAGACACTCATGAGAGAAATTAAAGAAGACACAAATAAGTGGAAATCTACCCTATGCTCATGGATAGGAAGAATTAAAATATTGTCAAAATGGCTATCCTGCCCAAAGCACTTTACAGATTCAATGCAATCCCTATCAAAATACCAACATCATTTTTTAATGAAATAGAACAAATAATCCTAAAATTCAAATGAAACCACAAAAGACCCCAAATAGCAAAAGCAATCCTCAGAAAGAACAACAAAACGGGGTATTATGCTCCCTGACTTCAGTCTACACTAAAAGCTATAGTAATCAAAACACTATGGTACTGGCATGAGGACAGACCCATAGATCAATGAAACAGAATAGACAGTCCAGATATAAACACACGTATATATGGTCAATTAATATACAATAAAGGAGCCATGAATATACAATGGGGAAAATAGAGCTACATGTAAGAGAATGAAACTGGATTATTGTCTAACTCCGTACACAAAAGTAAACTCAAAATGGACCAAAGACCTAAATGTAAGACATGAAACCACAAAACTCACAGAAGAAAACATAGGCAAAAATCTCTTGAACATAAGCATGAGCAACTTTTTCCTGAACACATCTCCTTGGGCAAGGGAATCAAAATAAAAAATGAGCAAGTGGGACTACATCAAACTAAAAAGCTTTGGTACAGCAAAGGACACCATCAGCAGAACAAAAAGGCAACCTACAGTATGGGAGAATATATTCATAAACAATTTATCTTATAAGGGGTTAACATCCAAAACATATAAAGAACTCAAATGACTCACCACCAGAAAAAAACCCAAATAACCCGATTAAAAAATGGGCAGACGACCTGAACAGACACTTCTCCAAAGAAGAAATACGAATGGCCAAAAGGGACATGAAAAGATGCTCCACATCACTAATCATCAGGAAAATTAAAATTAAAGCCACAAAGAGATAATCACCTCACACCAGTTAGAATGGCCACTATCCAAAAGACAAAAATAACAAGTGTTAGCAAGGATGTAGAGAAATGGGAACCCTCCTACACTGTCGGTGGGAATATAAATTGGTGTAGCCTCTGTGGAAAGCAGTATGGTGGGTTCTCAAAAAACTACAAAAAGAAATACCACTCAACCCAGTAATTCCATTTCTAGGAATTTACCTGAAGAAAACTAAATCCCTGATACAAAAAGATATATGCACCCTTATGTTTATCACCACATTACTTACAATAGCCAAGATATGGAAGCAAGCAATGTCCATTAATAGATGAATGGATAAAGATGTGGTATATACACACAAATGGATTACTCTTCAGCCGTAAAAAAGAGAAATCCTGCCATTTGCAACAACTTGGATGGAGCTAGAGGGTATTATACTCGGTGAAATAAGCCAGGTGGAGAAAGACAAATACCCTATGATTTCACTTATTTGTGAAATACAGAAACAAAATAAAACAAAATGAACAAAACAGCAGTAGACTCATAGACACTACAAAGTGACTGGTGGTTACCATGGGGGAGGGGTAGGAATGGGTGGGTGGGGAAGGTGAGGGGGATAAAAGGGCACAAAAATTCTCAATCATAATGTAAGTTGGTCATGGGAATGGTAGTACAGCATGGAGAATATAGCCAATGATTATATAACATCTTTCCATGCTGACAGATAGTAAGTGCACTAGAGCGGGTGAGGATTTAATAATGTGGGTAACGAACCACTGTGTTGTATACTTGAAACCAATGCAAGATTGTATATCAATGATACTTCAATTAAAAAAAAAGCAAAACTATGAATGTACTAGAAGGAAACACATAAAAGTTATTTTTATAATTTTGGGCAGGATAGCCTTCCTAAGCAAGACACAAAAACAGAAAGCCATAAAAGAAATTGTCAAACTTGATAAAACATAAATTAAAGCCACAAAAAAAAGGAAAATGCAAACAGAAGACTTGGAAAAAATATTTGGAACACCTGAAACAAAATATATTAAAAAACTCCTAAGAATAATTTTAAAAAGCCAAAATCTACAAAAATATGATTAGAAATAAAAAATGAGTTCAGGAAGGTTAGAGGATTTAAGACCAATATATGGGAACCAACTGTATTTTTACATCCTAGCAACAAAAAATCTAAAAATGAAACTAAGAAATCAACTCTATTCATAATGTCATCAAAAAGAACAAAAAGTTAAGAATAAATTTAAGAAAATAAGAATGAGACTTGTACACTGAAAACTTGAAAATACTGCTATGAGAAATTAAATAAGACCTAAATAAATGGAGAAATAGTCCATGCGTAGGATTGGAAGACACAATACAAGTAAGATAGCAATTCTCCACAAATTGATCTAAATATTCAACACAATTCCTATCAAAATCTCAGCATACCTTTCTGCAGAAATTGCAAGTTGATCCTAAAATTTACATAGAAATGCAAAGGACCCAGAATAGCCAAAACACTCTTGAAAAAGAATAATAAAATTTGAGAAGTTACATCTTCTAATTTTAAAACTTACTGTAGAGTTACAGTAATCAAGACAGTGTGGTTCTGGCATAAGGCTAGATATATAGATCAATGGAACTGAATTGAGAATCTAGAAATAAACCCTTACATTATGGTCAATTGATTTTCAATAAAGATGCCAAGGCACTACAATGGGAAAAGGAGAGTCTTTTCAACAAATGGTACTGGGACAACTAGATATCTGTATGTAAAAAGATGAAAGTAGACACTGTACTCCAGATATAAAAACTAACTCAAAATGAATCATAGATACAAATGTAAGGGCTAAAACTATAAAATGTTTAGAAGAAAACAGAGGAACAAAATCTTCATAAGCTTGAAATAGGCAAAGAGTTCTGAAATACAACACTAAAAGCATGATCTATAAAAAAGTTTGATAAACTGGACTTAACAAAATTTAAAACTTTGTGCTTCAAAAGATACCATTAAGAAAATGAAAGGGTAAATTACAGATGAGAAGAAAATATTTTCAAATCACACTTCTGATTTTTTAAAAAATAACTTGTATCCAGAATACATAAGAACTCTTACAATTCAATAATAAGAATACAAACAATTTAAAAATAGACAAGGATTTCAATACAAATTTCACCACCAAATAAAATATACCAATGGCTAAAAAGCTCATGAAAAGATGCTCCACGTCATTGGTCATTAGGGAAATGCAAAGTAAAGCCACAATGAGACACCACTTTATACCCACTGGCTATAATAAAAAGACAAACAACAACAAGTATTAGCAAGGATGTAGAGAAATTAGAACTCTCATACATTGTAAGTGGGAATGTGAAATGGTACAGTCACTTGGAAATCATTTTGATAGTTTTTATGAAGTTAAACAGATTTACCATATGACCCAGCAATTCTACTGCTAGGTATCTAATCAAGATAAATTAATACATGTCCATATAAAGACTTGTATGCAAATGTTCACAGCAGCATTATTCATAAAAGCTGAAAACTGGAAACTATCAAACTGTCCATCAACTGATGAATGGATAACCAAAATGTGGTATAGCCACATAGCGGAGTACTGTTAAGCAATAAAAACGAAGAAATATTTGATACATGCTACAACATGGTTGAAACTCAAAAATATTATGCAAAGTGAAGGAAGATAAGTGTAGAAAATCACATTTATATGACATGTCCAGAAAAGGCTAATCTCTTGAAATGGAAAATAGATTAATGGTTGCCAAATTTACGAAAAGAATCACTGAATTGTACATACAAAAGGATGAGTTTTATGGTATATTATTCATACTTTAATTTTTTAAAAAAGAAAAATGAGCAAGGACATGAACAGACAATTTCAGAAAAGGAATTGCAAATATCCAATAAGCATACTTAATCAAGCTCATTCCCAGTTTTAAAAAATCAAAATAAATCCATGAAATGTATCTCAACTATTAGTTTGGCAAAAGCTAAGAAGAGTGAGAGAATTCAGTATTGCCAAGGATGTATGTACTCTGGTACACTATTATTAGGAATATAAAATGGTTCTGTCTCTTTGGTGGCTGATTCAGGAGTACCTAACAAACTTACGTGTAAGTACTCTCACAAAAATATTTATACATGTGCAAAGACTGTAATACCAATACAATGGAAATATTTAAATGTCCATCAGTAGGGGAATGGTCAAATAATTTCCATTAATTCAGACTACTATTCAACCTTAAAAAAAAGTCAATCTAAACTGCCATGAAAAGATCTCCAAGATGTAAAGGAAAACAAAAACAAGTAAACACCTGAAGTTGCCAAACAAAAGGAAAGATCCCACTTCTATAAAAGAAAATATTATCTGTGTAGGATTGGATTAATGTTCCCAACTCTCTCTCAGTAAGCAGAACATATATCCCTGAATCACTGACTCACAGCTTGGCCTAAATGGCTTTGACCAATTGAATGTAAACAGAAATGACTATGCTAGCTTTAATCAGAGGTTTTTAGAAAGCATCCCATGTATCTACTGGCTTCCTTAAGCAGCACAAACTTGAGAAGCTTGCCTGCTATACACAATGACCCAATGAAAGCTGACTAATGCAATGTGTTACATGAAAAAAGTCCCAAAGAGGCACATCAAATTAAATTATGTGTGTTTGCCTATGTTGGGGGCAGTGATGCTATGAGAAAGAATTTTACAAACTTTCTATTTTCTTGAATTTTTACAGTTTTTATCTAAGAAATCTGTTTAATGGGAAAATGAAAAAAAGACATGCTAAAAGTAAAAGTATCTAGATTAACGTGGTGGCATAAATGTTCCTTTTCTCCAGTTTCCAAATTTTCCATGCTGTTTTAGTATATGCTGTTTAAAAAAGTTTGGGGAAAGAATGCTAAGACTCTAACATCAATCTAATATACGTAAAAAGACATAATCATGATGATAACAACTCTTGTACTCTATGCTGATGGCAACTCAAAAGTGTCTTGAAAATTACGCCAATGATCTTATTTAGCCATTAGGATGACACTGAAAGGTAAGTATTTAGCCACTCCTATTTCACTGTGAAGGAAAGCAGGCTTAGGTTACTTGTAAAGGATACACATGGTAAGCAATCCTTTGGACTCTAAATCTCCAAATCCTGAATGCTATAATGATAATGTGATCAAAACACTATTCAAAAAGAAAAGAGGTAGTGATTAACTGTCTGGAAAAAGGACATTGGTTCAGAAAAGTATTTGCTTGTGTGAACTACTCTATCAGCAGCTTGTATGAAAAATAAAATGATAGCTTTCATTTTATTGTCAGATTTTGTCACCAAATTCTCAGAGACACTTAATTTGAAAATAACCATTTGTTACTTTTCATTATCATTTACGAGAACTATAATACACTATGGCTCAATACATACAAGTATGTCACTACAGTTTATTAATACCAACTTAATAAGATTGATTTCTGGTCAGAAAAGGTATAGTTTGGAAACAAACATACTGCAGGGACTAAGGAAAACACAAATGCACAAACTTTGTTCATTGTTAGATTCAATGGAAAAGACTAAGCTTCATCCCTTTCAATAATTAAAGATAGAAGAAATTAAATATTTTTCATCTAAATCATAAAATAAGCATTTAGTCTGAAAAAGAGTTGGCATACCTGGGAACATTATTGTTTGAATCTTCACTTTCATTTGCCAGGCCTCCAAACAAATAGCATTTGTTACCATATAAAGAGAAGCTATGTCCAAGCCGAGGACAAGGAGGTAAACCAGAAGAAGGGGGGTGGGGTTTTACTTTTTTCCATAACCAACGACTTGCCTAAAAAAGAGCATAAATATAATCAGATAAAACTCAGGAAAGCATTCCTATATTGTCAACAGTGTAACATCATACCAGTATATTTTAATCCAAATCCAATTAAAAGGCTCCAGTAAACTACTTTTGGGATACATGACAAGCAAGCAGATAACTTCTGGAATTAAAGTAATGTTTCAATAGAAATTCAATCTAGTCTCAGATTCCATATTCACAGATTCCCAAAATGGCAAACTAAGCTTATAAATAATAAGCGCTAACAATTCCAAAATATTTTCCAAATGAAAAATTATATATAGCTTTAAGATTAAATGTAATTTATGCATTCTTATTTTCTGAAATTAGGTAATCCACGAATGGTGTATATTTTAACTTTTAAAAAAGCATAAAGATAATTTAACAAGCCAAACTCCAAAACTTACTTTCTGGCTATGGATGCTTTCTTTACTCAAAACTGTAAATACATATAATCCACTTACATCTCCTAATTACCAGATGCCCTTGTGATCATAGCCCTGGAAACATATGCACAGGTCAGGAATAAAGGTCAATTAGGGCTGTCACAAAGGGCTCTAAATCTGGTTTGGGGGAGTCAAACTTAGAAAGGATATATAAAACTGTTACCCCTTCTTTTGTATGTATTGCCAGAAAAAAAAGTGATTTAGTGTTAGGATACAATTTCTATAATTAATCCAGAGGTTTTCAAAGTATGGTCTGGGGCCCAGCAGTAGCACATGGGAACTTGGTAGGAAGGCAAATGGTGAGGCCCCACTACAGACAATACTGATACAAAAACTCTTTTTGAGGGCAAGGTCTAGAGAGCTGTGGTTTCACAAGCCCTTCAGGTGCTTCTGCTACACACTAATGATGCTAATGTTGCACTGGGTATTGGTAAAAGACTTACATTAGAAACTGGATTTTCCATGAAGTGGAAACATTTTCTTTGAAGCTATAAAATGTAAAGCTCACATTACTTTAAGTATGTTAATGAAATACTTTGCAATCATTAGAGGAATTATGAGAAGTACCATTCATTATTAAAGCTTCACACTGAGATAAATTTGAAATACACTTACTTGTAACTCATATAACTCATTGCTGTATCTTCCATACTCAACCATTCCCCCAAATACTAATATTCTGGTACCATCACAGACAAATCCATGGGCAGCACAGCCTGGAGGGATGTCTCCTCTAACAGCTGGTAGGAACCACTGATTGGTAACTAGTTGCCAAAATAAAATTAAAACAATTATAATAAACTGTTATCACAAACTATGAGTATATATTTGATATGTACCACGGGTATCAGTGGTTCTGAATTGGAGATGCTTTTTTCCCCTCTCCCCTCCACCCCCGCCAGGGGCAAACTAAAAAACTGTAGTTGTCGTAAATGGAAGTGAGGGGGTACTACCGGCAACTAGTGGATAGAGGCTATGGATGCTGTCAAACATCTTACAATACACAGTGCACTCCCCCACAACAATTAATTCTCTGGTTCAAAATGTCAGTAATATCAATTATTCTTCAATTAGAAAAAAAATGAACAAATGTCCATAGTGCTGCTATGCTGTTGAAAAACCCTGATCTGTATCACCTAATTCTTACAAAAACCCTGCTTGGTGAGTACCATTATTTCCATTTACAAGTGAAAAATCCAACACTTAGGTTCAGTAACTTTAGCGCTGATCCTGGGCAACTGGCAGAGCAAAATTCAAACTAGGTCTAACTTATTCCCAAGCCAGGAGTTTTACACTACACCAAATTGTCAAATGACGTTTTAACTTTATATGCTGGGTGCCAAGAGGAGCAGAGGGTGAAAAAAGAAAAATTTCCCTACTCCACTACTTCGTTAACCTTTAAATGACCGCTATGGTTAAGATATTTGGTTAAGGAAAAGTTACGGATCATGACATAGATCCAAAATTCAGTAAGCAGCCTTACACCAAGTAAACTGCGCCCTCACGATAGCTGGCTCACTTACAAGTGGGAAAAATGAAATTCCAGCCTCCTTTCTATTCTATGGAGAAACTCCAACCAAAGGCCGGAACTTCCCAGCCAGGAGCATTTGGGATTAGTCGCGGTGTTGGAGCTGACAACCCCCTTTCCGAGCGCTGCGCGGCTCAGCTTCGCCACACTCACCTAAGTACGCTGAGAGGCGCGGGTCTCGTAAGCGAACCAACCCCAACCACTTCCCTGCCAGTTAAGAAGGCTACTACCAAAGGGGTGAAAATCTTGGCTGCCACCTGCCAGATACGAGGCTGCATTTGGGGTGAAAATACCAGAAGGCCTCTAGTTTTCCCTCCCCACGCCCGCTAGATTCTCTTCCACCTAAGCAAGGAAAGGTAAAGATGGCAAAGGCGCGGAGGAGCTTTGGTTTGTAGCTCGTTTTGGTTTTTGACAGCGGGTGGGTCAGACTTCGGGAAGCGGCCCAGGCGGCTGGAAACAGTCTCTCTTTCGCCTACGTCCGCCAGCAGGGCCGGAGCGGGAGGGTCCGGGACCGCCTGCCTGAGAGCCGCCGCGCGGTCCCCGGGAAAACGGAGCTTCCTCCCAGGACACTTCGGGAGCGGGCCGCCGCCCGAGGAGGCAGTGACCCGGCGGTGACAGCTGTCAGGGCCGCGGCCGCCGCCTCGCCTCCCCTCCCCCCGCGGCT
This sequence comes from Smutsia gigantea, assembly GCA_032199065.1. Classification (NCBI taxonomy): domain Eukaryota; kingdom Metazoa; phylum Chordata; class Mammalia; order Pholidota; family Manidae; genus Smutsia; species Smutsia gigantea. The sequence goes on from JAVSCE010009798.1 coordinate 36,443, forward strand.
CCCACAGGCGGGGCCGAAGAGCCGCCGCGGCGCCTACCCGTGTTGTAGACGTGCAGCTCGTCCGCGATGCCCTCGTTGCCCCCTCCAAAGATGATCATCAGCTCCCGGATGGCCACGGCCCGGTGTCCGTGCCGGGCGCGGGGAACCGGCCCCGTGAAGGAGGAAACCCGCCTCCAGTTGAGGAGGCTGGGAGCCGCCATCTTCCCAACCCCCGCCCCTCTGCCCACAATGCTCCGCGGCAGCTCGGGTGCCGTTGCTCCCGGGGGTGCGCGGGGACCTGCCTCCGGCTGTGCACCGGGAAGGAGGCGTCACGTGACCGCGGGTGCCCGGGCACGGCAACGGCCTGCCGGGAACGGAGGGGCACTGGCAGCGGAGCCCCGCCCCAACCCGCGGACGACGTGGCCGCCCCGGGCACCCGTGCAACGGGTATTAGGGTGGAAGGACACCTCTTACCGATCAAGTGTCTCGCTACCCAGCGCACCCCTTTTTGTGTTTGCGGGTAGGGGACAGCGTTTTCCTTTACGGCCACTTTAACTGAGCAGCTAGGATGTGCGGGCGAGTCAGGCATTTTAAACAATCACAACACCCGGAGAAGAGCTTGCCTAGAAGTGCCGCGAAACTGGGAAAAGCGAGGGAAGTCTGACTTTGCAGGGGGTGGGGGGTGTTGTGCGCGCCGAGGGCGCCCAAGCGTCCAGGATGCCCGCGAATTTGGGAGGAGTCCCGGGAGTGTGGACCGCCGGCCGTGGCTAAACACACCCGAGGGAAGGTCCGAGCTAAGCCTGCAAGGGCAAATCAGGCGGATCAGCGATTGGGGTTGCCATGCCGAGAAGTTTAGGGATGTGAACCGCGAAAGGTTTTTCAGTTTGAAGGTTTTTCATTACCAAACACTGTCTTAATTACCTCATGTGTATTAACTCATGTGATCCTCCCAACAATCCAGTAAAATGTGTACCGTTATCTCTTTCACGCATGGGGAAATAAGGCAACTGTAAGTAATTCTTCCATGGGCACGTAACAGAAAAGTTTTGGGACCAAGATTAAAACGCGGTGCTTGTGATTCCAGAGCCCCTACGCCTAACCACTATACAGTACTGCCTCCAATCACAGTCATGTAACCTTAATATGGCTGGGCTGCCATGTAAAGTGATGCTGCACAGAATCACATTCAAAGAGATCCAAGTCCTGCAGGGGAAAAAAAACTGAAAGCATTTAAAATTCCTACCTCACACTCTTAAGAAGGTACCTAAAAGGGAATACACAATGTACATCAAATTTCCTAAAATTCCTTTTCCCTCATCTTTTTTTAAAATAGTTTATTTTGGTATCATTAATCTACAGTTACATGTGCAATATTATGGTGATTAAACTACCCCTTCATCAGGTCCCCCCCACCAACCCCATTACAGTCACTGTCCTTCAGCGTAGTGAGATGCTATAGAGTCACTACTTGTCTTCTCTGAGTTGTACAGCCCTCCCCGTGCCCCCCCAACATTACATCTACTAATCGTAATGCCCCTTTTTCCCCCTCGTCCCTCCCTTCCCACCCATCCTCCCCAGTCCCTTTCCCTTTGGTAACTATTAGTCCGTTCTTGGGTTCTGTGAGTCTGCTGCTGTTTTGTTCCTTCAGTTTTTTTCTTTGTTCTTATACTCCACATATGAGTGAAATCATTTGGTACTTGTCTTTTTCGGCTTGGCTTATTTCACTAAGCATAATATTCTCTAGCTCCATCCATGTTGTTGCAAATGGTAGGATTTGTTTTCTTCTTATGGGTGTATAATATTCCATTGTGTATATGTGCCACATCTTCTTTATCCATTCAACCCTCATCTTTTATAATTTTAAATTTCTCTCATTTGCCTAGCTCATCCTCTCTTCCCTAACTCCCTCAAACCTAAGCATGTCTCTCCACCTTCTCGATTCATCTAAACTTTCTAAGAGGTGATTTTCTTTTTAAAAGGAAATCTTAATATTCTTTTCAGTTCCTGCCTCTCAAGTTCTTCCTCTCAATGGTTATTACCCCCGTTTTATAATATGGTGAAGGAGAACTTGGAAAGGGAAGGGGAAGATGGCTGGGAGCAAAGACAGGAGGCTATGAATATTTATGTATTGTTTTTCTTTGTCACATAACAGGCTCTTAAACGTTTTTGTAATAAAGTTTTTACTTGAAACAATAATGGAGAAGCTGAGATAAAACAAAGTTTTTCATAAAACTTGAAACATTTAAAGAACTGTACTTAATTCTGAGAGTTTAGGGTTAAGATGTCCAAACTTTTATGACTGGTGTTGTAAGAAGATAGTAGTTTTTTTTTAATGCCCTTATAACAAAAGACTAAGGCATAAATTAAAAATTGCAAACCCAATGTTAATATTCAAATGTAAAAAAATAAACAACTGATCTGTGATATTTGAAAATCTGAAAAACCCTGATCTCGGGGAAAGATGAAGGCAAAAATATTAAGACAAAGGAGATTACAAGTTCTAACTTTGCTTAGCTAAGGAGTTGCAGAACAATGGAGGAAGTGTGTATTCATTTCCTAGGACTTCTGTTACAAAGCACCAGGTGGCTGAACGCAACAGAAATTTGTTTTCTCAGTTCTAGAGGCCAGAAATCCAAAATTCAAGTGTCAGCAGGGCCATGGTTCCTCTGAAAGCTGTAGGGTAGGTAGAATGCTTCCTTGCCTCTTTTCTAGCTTTTGGTAGCGGCCATCAATCCTAGGCATTCCTTGGTTTATGGCTTCACTCCCATCTCTGATTGGACACCACCACCTGGTGTTGTCCCTGTGGACTTTGTCTCTTCTCTTCTTATAAATTCACCAGTCATATTGGATTGGGGCCCATCCTAATGTTCTCATTGTAACTTGATTACATCTGCCTGAGCCCTGTGTTCAAAAAAGGTCACATTCACAGGTATTGGGTGTTAGAACTTCCAACACATTTGGGGGGGCGTAATTTAATACATGATAAAGTGTTTAATTCAATGGGAAAGGTATTTTACCAATACAGCTTTGACTCAGTTCTGTTTAAGTGAGGAGCTTAGACTATGTCCCAATTCTCAAAAAAGACGCCTTCAATCTTTGAAACTGGGAAAGAGAGGAGAGAGACAGAATAGCGCCCTAAGGAAGTCAACATGTAAGAGGTAGATACAGAAGGAGACACTTATGATGGAAATGGGGAATGAGTAGCCATTAAGGTCAAAGGGGAACTGGGTGAGGGTAATGTCAAAGAATCCACAGATGAAGCGGGTTTCACAGAGGCAGAAGTAATTATCAAAGCCAAAAGCCAGAGACATCAGATGAGAAAAAAAATGTGTCTCTTGGATTTGCAAATTAGGAGGTTATTAGTGGCCTAGATTAAAATACTCAGGGGAGTAGGAGGAAGGAAGGAAGCCAGAGAAGATTCAGAAATGAATAACAAGTAAGGAAGCACAGATAACATGTATAGTCTACTTTTTACAGACTTGCCCATGAAAGGAAAGAAAAAACAACGGCTGGTGGGGAAAAATGAGTACAGGGAAGCTATTCTTGTGATTTGCATGGGTGAGATTTGAGCATGACTGTGGGCCCATAGAAAGGATCCTATTGAAAAGGAAAGACTGGAGGAGCCATAGAGACGTCTTAGTCCTCTTGGGCTGCTGTAACAGAATACTACAAACTGGGTGGCTTATTAACAACAGAAATTTATTCCTCACAGCTCTGGAGACTGGACGTCTAAGATCAGGGTGCCAGCATGGTCACTTCTTCCAGATTCATAGTTTACACCTTCTGGCTGTGTCCTCACAGGGTGAAAGGAGCAAGGGAGATCTCTGGAGCCTCTTATAAAGGCACTGATCCCATTCCTGAGCATTCTACCCTCATGAGCTAAGCACCTCCCCAGTTTTCACCTCCTAATATCTAATTATGGGGGGGAAGGATTTCAACATATGAATTTGGGGGGACACACACATTCAGATTGTAGCAAGAGAATATGTCATTTGGAAATGCTGTCACAAGTAACAGAGTATCCAACAAATAGTGGCTGAGTAAGGCTCTTAATCATCTTGCATGAAGAATCTGGGGTAGGTGGGTCCAGAGTTAGTTCAGCAGTTCATGGTGTCATGGTTCTGGGCAGCAGCTATGAATTTCTCTTGGTCTCTTCTTTGTGGTTCTAAGAAGGCTTGTGGCAACTCTGGGCGTTGTGTACTCACAACCATGCCCAAAGGCATGAAGCAGGAAGAGAGCCAGGAAGGAAAAATAGAACTCTTCTTTTAAAGGGAGGAAACACATCTTGCCGAGAAACCACGCCAACACAACTGCCCTTCAGTTTCATTGGCCAAAACTGGGGTATTTGACATATTAAGATTACAGAGCTGTAATGACATAAGTACTAAAATAATAATGGCTTAAAAGTTTATGTTTCTTCCATATTAATGAATTTTGGATGTGGTAATCAAAAGTCAGCATGGCAGCTCTGTTTCACCAAGTCCTCAGGAATTTGTAGACTTCATGGATTCAAATTCCTCCTTCCAACTCATGGTCCAAGATGGCTGCTCCAGTACTAGCTATTGCATGTACATTCCAGCCAGCAGGAAAGAGTAAGGAAAAGGAATGTTCTCTCTCTCCAGAACACATTCTGGAATCATACATATTATTTCTGCTTACATCCCATAAGCCATTATTTAGTCATAAGGCCACAGCTAATTGAAGGAAGTTTGGGAAACATAGTTTTTATTTAGAATGACCATGTGCCCAGCTAATAGCCAAGGTTCTGTTCCAGAGAAAAAAGAAGCAGTAGACACTGGTGGTCATTTTTCAGGAAGGTGGCTACAGGAGTCAAGGAAAATGGTGTTTGTTTGTTTATTTGTTTTCAGTCTCAGTAACAAGAAGCAGGCAAGGAAGAAGAAGGTTGCTAACAAGAGTTGGTTGAGCTAACCAACTAGGCCCGCCTCAGCAAATGTTGAAATTTGATGGAGCAATATCCTGAAAGATCAATAAAAGATATATTTAGAGATACATGTAGATTTATGTGTATACTGAGTGTTGAATATATTATATTTCTGTATTATAGATTATATAAATATTTATATTCTATAAATATATCATAGAAAGCAAAGTTCTGTTGGATAATGGTGCTCTAGCCTTTTGAGGTTACATTAGAGAGAGCACCTTCATCTCTCAACACGTTCTCTTCTTCACTCCCACCCTCCCATTCAAACACCCATCATATACCTGGACTCTCACTATAACACAGGATTTAGGGAATTAGGATGTGGAATCCAAAAGGCACAGCCATTCCCTAGCTGTGTAGTCTTGGCCAAATTGCTTATCCTCCTTGAGCCTCAGATTCTTTGTCTATAAAATGGGGATGGTAACAGCATCGATTTCTTAGTGTATTTTGAAGATCAAATGAGGTCATATATGTAAAGTACTGGCAGTCTTTGCTTTCTGTGGTAGTATAGCTCTGTAAAAATGACCATGCAAGCTGAAACTCTGCAAAGTGATCTTAATTCTCAGTGGGAAAAATTACAATTGTTCTGCAATCTTTAAAAGTTCATTTAAAGATTTAAAATGTAAAGATCTATTAAAATATTTTAAACATTGGTTTTAAGCATCTAGGGAAATGAAAAAATAGTACACTTAATATTTGTCTTTAAAAGTGTAACTTAAACCAAATTAAAACTGAGATCAAACAATGTATGGAGACAAATGAAAACAACATAAATCCGCAACTTCTGTGGGATGCAGCAAAGGCAGTTCTAAGAGGAAAGTATATTGCAATCCAGGCATATTTAAAGAAGGAAGAGCAATCCCAAATGAATAGTCTAAAGACACAATTACTGAAATTGGAAAAAGAAGAACAAATGAGGCCCAAAGTCACCAGAAGGAGGGACATAATAAAGATTAGAGAAGAAATAAATAAAATTGAGAAGAATTAAACACTAGAAAAAATCAATAAAACCAAGAGCTGGTTCTTTGAAAAAAATAAATAAAATAAATAAACCCCTAGCCAGACTTATTAAAAGAAAAAGAGAATCTACACACATAAACAGAATCAGAAATGAGAAAGGAAAAATCACAACGGACCCACAGAAATACAAAGCATTATAAGAGAATACTATGAAAATCTATATGCTAACAAGCTGGAAAACCTAGAAGAAATGGACAACTTAGAAAAATACAACCTTTCAAGACTGACCAAGCAAGAAATAGAAAACCTAAACAGACCAATTACCAGCGACAAAATTGAATCGGTAATCAAGAAACTACCAAAGAAAAAAACCCCGGGCCAGATGGATTCACCTCTGAATTTTACCAGACATATAGAGAAGACATAACACCCATTCTCCTTAAAGTTTTCCAAAAAATAGAAGAGGAGGGAATACTTCCAAACTCATTCTATGAAGCCAGCATCACTCTAATACCAAAACCGGGCAAAGACCTCACCAAAAAAGAAAATTACAGACCAATATCCCTGATGGACATAGATGCAAAAATACTCAACAAAATATTAGCAAACCGAATTCAAAAATACATCAAGAGGATCATACACCACGATCAAGTGGGATTCATCTCAGGGATGCAAGGATGGTACAATATTCAAAAATCCATCAACATCACCACATCAAAAAAAAAGAACAAAAACCACATGATCATCTCCATAGATGCTGAAAAAGCATTTGACAAAATTCAACATCCATTCATGATAAAAACTCTCAAAAAAATGGGTATAGAGGGCAAGTACCTCAACATAATAAACGCCATATATGACAAACCCACAGCCAACATTATCCTTAACAAGGGGAAGCTGAAAGCTTCTCATCTAAGATCGGGAACAAGACAGGGATGCCCACTCTCTCCACTGTTATTCAATATAGTACTGGAGGTCCTAGCCATGGCAATCAGACAACACAAAGAAATACAAGGCACCCAGATTGGTAAAGAAGAAGTCAAATTGTCACTATTTGCAGATGACATGATATTGTACATAAAAAACCCTAAAGACTACACTCCAAAACTACTAGAACTAATATCTGAATTCAGCAAAGTTGCAGGATACAAAATTAACACACAGAAATCTGTTGCTTTCCTATACACTAACGATGAGCTGACAGAAAGAGAAATCAGAAAAACAATTCGATTCACAATTGCATCAAAAAGAATAAAATACCTAGGAATAAACCTAATGAAGGAAGTGAAAGACCTATACCCTGAAAACTACAAGACACTCCTAAGAGAAATTAAAGAGGACACTAACAAATGGAAATTCATCCCATGTTCTTGACTAGGAAGAATAAATATTGTCAAAATGTCTATACTACCTAAAGCAGTCTACAGATTCAAAGCAATCCCTATCAAAATACCAACAGCATTCTTCAATGAACTGGAACAAATAGTTCTAAAATTCATATGGAACCACAAAAGACACTGAATAGCCAAAGCAATCCTGAGAAGGAAGAAAAAAACGGGGAATTATGATCCCAGACTTCAAGCTCTACTACAAAGCTACAGCAATCAAGACAATTTGGTATTGGCACAAGAACAGACCCACAGAGCAGTGGAACAGAATAGAAAATCCAGACATTAACCAATATACAGTCAATTAATATATTATAAAGGAGCCTTGGATATACAATGGGGAGATGACAGCCTCTTCAGCAGCTGGTGTTGGAAAAACTGGACAGCTACATGTAAGAGAATGAAACTGGACTACTGTCTAACCCCATACACAAAGTAAACTCAAAATGGATCAAAGACCTGAATGTAAGTCATGAAACCATAAAACTATTAGAAAAAAACATAGGCAAAAATCTCTCGGACGTAAACATGAGAGACTTCTTTGTGAACATATCTCCCTGGGCAAGGGAAACAAAAGCAAAAATGAACAAGTGGGACTATATCAAGCTGAAAAGCTTCTGTACAGCAAAGGACACCATCAGTAGAACAAAAAGACATCCTATGGTATGGGAGAATATATTCATAAATGACATATTTGATAAGGGGTTGACATCCAAAATATATAAAGAATTCACACACCTCAACAAACAAAAAGCAAATAAGCCAATTAAAAAATGGGCAGAGGATATGAATAGACACTTCTCCAAAGAAGAAATTCAGATGGCCAACAGACACATGAAAAGATGCTCCACATCGCTAATCATCAGAGAAATGCAAATTAAAACCACAATGAGATATCACCTCACACGAGTAAGGATGGCCAACATCCAAAACACAAACAACAAATGTTGGTGAGGATGTGGAGAAAGGTGAACCCTCCTACACTGCTGGTGGAAATGCAAATTAGTTCAACCATTGTGGAAAGCAGTATGGAGGTTCCTCAAAAAACTCAAAATAGAAATTGCATTTGACCCAGGAATCCCACTTCTAGGAATTTTCCCTAAGAATGCAGCAGCCCACTTTGAAAAAGATATATGCACCCCTCTGTTTATCACAGCATTATTTACAATAGCCGAGAAATGGAAGCAGCCTAAGTGTCCATCAGTAGATGAATGGATAAAGAAGAAGTGGTACATATACACAATGGAATATTATTCAGCCATAAGAAGAAAACAAATCCTACCATTTGCAACAACATGGATGGAGCTAGAGGGTATTATGCTTAGTGAAATAAGCCAAGCAGAAAAAGACAAATATCAAATGATCTCACTCATATGTGGAGTATAAGAACAAAGAAAAAAACTGAAGGAATAAAACAGCAGCAGACTCACAGAACCCAAGAACGGACTAATAGTTACCAAAGGGAAAGGGACTGGGGAAAATGGGCGGGAAGGGAGGGATAAGAGGGAAAAAGGGGCATTACGATTAGCAGATATAACGTTGGGGGGGCACGGGGAGGGCTGTACAACTCAGAGAAGACAAGCAGTGATTCTATAGCATCTCACTACGCTGATGGACAGTGACTGTAATGGGGTTGGTGGGGGGGACCTGATGAAGTGGGGAGTTTAGTAACCATAATGTTGCACATGTAATTGTTGATTAATGATACCAAATAAAATTTTAAAAAAAAAGCAACACAAGGAGAGAGGGAGCCTCAGAGCGGGGAGATGCCGGGGCCCTGATGGGCAGCAGTGGACATCCCTGAAGCAGAAGAAAATGTTAAATCAGGAGACAGGGCCTCAGCCGGGATAGGTCCCAGCAGCTCTGCCCTGACTGGCCCTCATACAGGGAGAGGGGCCAGGCGTGGCCCTGTGTTGTCACCCAGGTCGGCTGCAGGGCCAGGTGGGCCTACAGTGTCAGAGCTCCTGGCTGGGATCGGCCTTTCGCTCCTGCCCGTGTGCCTGTACAGGTGACATCACTTCTTCCATCAGAGCAGGTAGGGAGAGCAGTGCTCTAGGGCCTGGCTGGCCTCCCCTCCCCCACCTAACTCACCTGCCCACCTCCCTGTTGTCCTTAGCGACGGAACTCTGCAGGGTCCTGAGCGGTCCCCTCTGACCACAGACACTGGCACTCCGAGGCAGAGCTGTGGAGCCCCCACAGCCATGGCTGGCCTGCTGTCTGCTGCCAGGTTCAGTGCCGGTTGATCGTGGAGTGCCTGTGGGGGGATCTCGTGCTGATCTCTGAGAGCTGGGGGTACCTAAAAGAACTCTTTGGAGTCCCCTGGGGGACCCTGGCATGTTGTGTGGGGCTGCAGCTTTTCATAATAAGCAGAAGATGGAATTCACGACGCACCGAGGCTCAGGGGAGATGCTCTGCTGCCCGCCATGAAGTACCTGGAAACCGTGGTGACACCGCAGAACGAACAACTCCAGCTGATGACACCAGCAGGCCACCTGCGGGGGAGGCCAGTCCTCCCACCATACAAAGCCAGAGCTTGGCAGCGGAGACCACACCCCTGAGGCTGTCCCTTCAGGACGCTCTGGGCCTTCTGGCAAAGGGATGGGGGAGCCAGCCTCCTACACTTCCCAAGGCCACTGATGAGAAACCGACCCTCAGGGCATCACAGAAGGATGGAGAACAACTTGGAGAGAAAATGCTGGATGAGTGGAATGGAAACACTGCTTTTCCAGAATGGGCAGAAGTGCCCACCCAGGACACCGCAAGATGCAGGCAGAAGCTGAAGGAAAAGGAGGAGGAGAAGGAAGGACTGTTGCGGTCGAACGCACGTGCGGAGCAGGACCTGAAAGACGGAGTCAGCCGACTGCTGTCAGTGGCTGAGACCCTGCTCCACGCCATCCCTGTACTTGTGCCCGAGACATCTCCCTGATCGGGAGCCTGGAAGTCGAGCAAAAGCGGGAAGTGGGAAACTGCAAACACCCTGTCCCCAGGTCAGAAGTGGCACTGAAGGCTGACATGCACGATGCTGACTCCCCTGTGTCCCCT
>JAVSCE010009799.1:0-33505 GCA_032199065.1 Smutsia gigantea
TGGCAACATAGGACTAAAATGCTGTATCCTAGGTCTCTTAAATATTGTTTCCTCTGCTAGCAAAATTTCTGACAAAAAAATCTGTCATTAGAATGCACATCTTCATTAATAGAGGTCTAGCTACTTTGAGTAGACACAGACTTTGTCTATTCCTTATCTTCCCAATCTGCATTACATGAAAGAGACAAAAAGAGTAACAATCCTCTAGGCAGAATGATGGTGCAGTAATTCCATCTTTCCTGATAAATGGTATGAAAAGATTTGAACTTGCTGAAACTGAAGTTGTCTAAAAGTAGATTTGTTCTTAAATCTAAAAATCATTGACAGGGAGTTTTAGAAGACACCATAGTGAAAATGCTCATTAAATGCATCACTAAACCATGTAAAATGCGGTATGTAGTCACAAATTCACAGGTTGCATTTTATTGTCTGCTACAGAAAGCATCTCCTCATTACTGAGTTGGGAAGCCATTGAAGATATTGTTGCTCTTAATAGGGTTATTTATTTTCTTCTTGAGAGTGACAAAAGCTGGTATGAGAAGGACAGGTGGAGGAAGGGCATCATTACCAAGGACGCTTATGCTATTTCCAGGAAAGACATACTATTTGTGTAAACTAAGAGTAATGTGTGAGAAGACATCAAATAATAAACTGATTCTCCAGCCAAACTATCTAGATTTAAGTCTAAATCCTAGCCTGTTAAAGATGTCTGTAAGGAGATATTATTCACCCATATTAAAAGCCTTTTCAAAATTAACATTAATGCTGGCAATTTAGGAATATGGTATTTCCACAGTATTTAACCTCTGGGAACCTATAGATCATCATTTAAGAGAATAATGAAGATGTCTTTCTGTTTGTCTCCTTTGTTTGGGTATTGTTAGAAAAGAAGCATAGCAAATGACTATGAGCCAGAACTGAATCTCTGGTTTTCTTCCATGGTTATCGCAAATTTGCACTTTGCTCTTAATATGTATTTGACAAATGTGCAAATGAATGAACTGTCCTTTGTTAGGTATGCTTGACATACAGCAGTGAACAAGAGAGACATGTTCTCTAAGGACTTCACAGTTTTTAAAGGAAAAAAAAGGGGATTAGTATCTTGTTCATTGACGACTAAATATTTATTGAAAATCTTCTATGTGCCAAGTACTCTGGCCCTGGGCATATAAAGAAAAATGAAGCAGACACTGTCCTTATAAGGTACTTAAAGCCATGAAGGAAAGCAGACGTTAAATAATTTAAAAATCAGAATACTATAGTTTTATATTAGTCAGTTTGGGCTGCCATAACAAAATAGCACAGATGGGGTGGCTTAAGCAACAGAAATTAATTTTCTCACAGTTCTGGAGACCAGAGGTCCAAGAACAGGATGCCAGCAGGGTTGGTTTCTGGCAAGACCTCTCTTGGCTTGTAGACAGCTACCTTCTTGCTGTGTCCTCTCATGGCCTTTCTTCTCTGCATGTGGCTAATGTAAATGTTCTGAGCGTGCTTAAGGCGAGCTAGGCTAAGCTATGATGATTGGTAGGCTAGATATATTAAATGCATTTTCAGCTTCTGATGTTATTGAGATGTAACCCCATTGTAAATTGAGGAAGACCTGTATATAGTTTTAAATAGGGGTCAAGTTAACTCTTTAGAAAGAGGATCTAATTGCAGTGTGCAAGTGTCAGTGTCTGCATACTCTTATCTTACATGTGGTATTAGAGGACCTTGGCACATGGCCACACACTGCCAAGAGTGCCCACTTTCAATATTCACAGATGCTGCTGCTATGCTGCTGTGTAAGATGGGTAATTTTGTCTCCCCTTTAATGGGGGAAAATATGGAAAGGAAAGGGCAGGCAGATGGCACCCTTGGCTTAATAACCCCTTCTCCTTCTCTTCCTCTTTCAATGATACTAGTATTTAACACTTATAATAGTAGGTAGTATTTATTGATCAGATACTGTATATCAGACATTGTGGTAAGTATTTTACATGGGTTATCTTATTTTATCCTCAAAACAATCTTATGATGTAGATACTATTATTTTTCTATTTTAGAAAGTATGAAACCATGACTTTGAAAGGAGCTTCATAACTTTCCACAGATAGCAAACCTGGGAAGTGATAGAGCAGTGACTCGGTCATTTAACACTGCAGCCATGTTCTTCACAAGGAGTCTGCTTTGTCTCCCAGTGATGTGTGCTCAGGTTCTGTCTTAGAGGCAGTGCACAGTGAGGGGATAGAAAGAAGAGATCACCCACTTCTTCTCTGCTTATGTCACTGCATTCACTTTTACTGCCTCTGTCTTGAAAACAACAGATTTTAGAAATGCCTGATCATTATCAACTTAAGAAAGGATGTCCTCTTTATTTCATCATCTGTGGAAAGAAGATACAAACCCAGGAGTATAAAATCCCTAAACTTCACCGAAGGGAAGAGAAGAGCGGAGGGTGATGGATTTTTCCATGAATTATCTGTTATTTAACCCAGTCTTTGACCTCACCAAGAAAAAGTCCATCTGATCCCATACTTCAACTGATGAATGGTTAAAAGAAAATAAAAGGAAATTGGAGAATGGCTTTGCAATGTTTATTTCTGAGTTTAAAGCACAGACTGAATCTCCTAATTTCCTTAATGGGCATAATGCTAGTCTGGCAAATTATTAGCAGTTTGAATTCAAGTCAAAAATTTGGTTATATATTTCATTAAGCTCCTATTTACTGGAGCACAAGGCAACCTACAGTAACAACCATCAAAAGTCTATTTTGCTGCCCATATTATGAGCAGATGGAGCATAGACATTTAAAAACGCCAAGCCTTTTGATTAAGAGCCTGATTATAGTCAGATCAGGATGAAGAATAATGGCCCTATATAAAGGTTCTCTGAATTTTAAAATACTACTGGACCTTTACTTCACTTCTTTGAAATCAGATATTAGTTTTATAAAATTTGGATTTTTAAAAACAAAAACAAACCCCAACCTCACTAAAATGAACACAGACAGGGAAGAGTTTATTTTCAGCAGTTCAAGGACAGACTTTCTCCCAATGTTGCCAAATCAATGAGTTATTACTGTTATCCCACAAATGGGAGCAAACTTTTGGAAGTAATGGCTTATAAAGGTAGTATAGGATGAAAAGAGACATGTGCATGCACTCAGAATGTTTTTGGTTAATGAGATATTAAAGAAAATCCAGATGATTTGTGGAACATGATCTATTCCAGCACAACACAAGACTAGATGCTACAAGTATAAGGGCTGCTGCTCCTGGGAACGAGGTCCTTCTTATTCCCACTGAATAGCAATAGCTAGCCCTTGGGGCCTTGTTTCACAAATCCTTGGAGAGTCTACATTCCCTTAGGATTTCCTCAATCTTCTTAAGAATGGATTCCAACAAGAGGCTACTGAAAGAGAGCGAACCTGGTCAAAAACTAGCGAGGGCCCTTCAAATTCAGAAGCACTAAGGAGGTAGATGGGAAATGTTTCCACCTAAAAAGCAGTATGATATGGTAGCACTTAGGTTTTGAAATCTAAAAAAGAATTAGGCTGAAAACCCAGTTATGCAAATTACTTAGCTATATAATCTTAGACAAGTTAGTTATTCCTTATGGTCTCTGTGCTGTCATCTGTGAAACAGGTCAAAATATTATCAGCCTCTGAGGGCAGTTGTGAGGGTTAAATAAAGTAGGCGAAGAATCAAGAATGTAATCAGTACTTGATTTTCAAAGGCATGGGACTCGTTCCAGCAAGTGTTGGAACAACAATGAACAATTCTTAACAGTCTCTTTGGATTTGCTACAATTAACGATTTTTTTGGATTGCTGCGATGGACTGTCCTGCATTACTTCTTCAACTTCAGCTCCAAACACTGCTTTGCAGATATCTCAGACACAACATGGGCTTTCTGGACTCATATGTTGCTTCCCTTCAAAATGGACTTGAAGTGGCTTAGATGGAACTATGCCTTGTCTTTGTCTTTTTCCTGTCATCTGGCATCTGACTACCTGAGCTTGTCAGAGTCAGTATTACACAGTGAAGAAGAGGCAGGCCAGATTGCCTGAGTTCTAATTTCTACTTGCCCCACTTATTAGTTGTGTGACAGCTACTTCATTTCTTTGTGCCTCAGTTTCCTTATCTGAAAAGAAGGGGGGATGATAAAAAGAGCATCTACCTCATAATCTTGTTGTGAGGGTTAAATGGGTTAATGCATGCAAAGTATCTGGCACATAACAAGCACTGATTCAATGTTAGTTGTTATTATTTTTCCTTCTGCTCAACAATTCATGACCACGACTCACTACCAAATGGCTGTACATTCCTCTGTTGGCAACACCAAGAAGCATGCTCAGATGCAGTTCGTGAAGCATATATGAATTCTATTATAGCAATGGTCCCAAACTGTGAGCAGCAGATCCCTTAGAGGTCACAGAGTTAATGCAGGCACTCTTTAAAACCATATGTGCAGCCATCTTTTTTCAAAGATCTGCAATTCAAACATAAGATACTGAGGGATAGACTTCAAATTGTATGAATGTTAAAGAGGGGTCCTGATATATATATAATTCTTGTGTTCCACCAAGTTCTGAAAGAAGATAATATGAAAGAGATTATAGCTCTAAATGACATCTTGATTTCTATATCAGCATCCCATGTTCCTCAAAAATACAGTTCATTAAATAATTGGAAATACTCATAGTTTATATTAAAAATAGCAGTGTAGCTCTTTTTTTAAAAAAATAATATTGCCTCTTTTATTAAATGACTACATCTGCAAATAATCATATCCAAGCTTCCAAGAGACAGAGAAGCCCAGAATACCTGGTAGTTACAAGTGTCCTAAGTCATCTAAAATAGGAGTCTTAATAAACTAAGGATAAATTTAACAGCACTGAAAAATCAACCAGATCAACCTTCATTCTAATTGAAATTATTTCCATAAAACTTTAAAGTACTTTTTTTTCAGATTTTGGGTTAAAATGCTTCTTGAAGGCTTAGATTTAGAATGTGCTTTCAGCATCTGTAAAGTATAAAATCTCTATCAAGGCATTTGAATGTATTCAGCTGCATGTCTGTGTGTGAGCCTTATAACGAATGTGAGGATATGTTTGTTATTTTTTGGCTATCTGTCAGGCATCTTTCTTTTCAGCTGTTCAATATTTCTATTCATAGTAGGTTAAGTCATTAATTGTTAAGATCTTCACACCCACTGAAGAAGGCAAAGTGACATTAGTCAGTGTTAATTTAATTGTGAAGCACAGGCATTATCATTCTTCTATTTCTGAGTGGGAATGCACAGAGCCAAAGAATGCATTTAATAATTCCATTTGTTCTATGTGTGACCCTGGGCACATTTTGTGACTTTGGGCAAGAATCTTCTCTGAGCTTCATTTTCTGCTCAGTTTATTTAAAGGCAGTGTTGGCTTTCTTGGGACTAGAGGGGGTCCACACTGAGGTTAGCAGTGCCTGCTTCCTAGGGTCTTGAGAAGTTTTTACTGTGAACACATATGTAAAAGGTCCAGATATGTAGCCACTCAATAAATGTTAGTTGAGTCTGAATGAAGTACCAAGGTTCTAGACTTCTGGACATAAATTAACCACATATAATTATAATAGACAAATATTGCAGAAATATCCAGTTAAATTAGACTGAATAGACATAGTGTTAACTAATAGAAATGTAAAGAACTATCAGAGACTTCCACTTGTAGCTACATGACAGACTTGATATCATAAAAACTTCTATATACAAAAGATTGAGGGGTTCTCATGAAGATGGCAGGAGATCTTGAGCTTACCTCTTCTCATGGACACATCAAGGCTACAACTACACATAATGAAACTTACTCTGAAAATGACCTGAAGACTGGTAGAACAGATCTTCCACAGCTAAAGACAAAGAGAGGGCTGAATTGAGAAGTGTAGGAGGGGTAGAGATGTGTTGGAGAACCAACTCCCTGGTTTCATAACCCATAAGCAGCAGAGATATTACAGGTGGAGATTCTCCCAGATGAGTGAGGGGATCAAGCTCCACATTGTGCAGCCCCAGCTCTGGGGAACCTGCTTTGGGAAGATTAGCCTCCATACATCTAGCTTTAAAATCAGTAGGGCTTAATTCAAGGAAAGCAGGAGGGCTATAGGAAACAGACACTCTGCTCTTAAAGGGCCAGTGAGCTATATCACTTGGTCTGAGACCCAGCATAGAGGCAGCCATTTGAAAAGCATTTGGGTTATACATGAAGGAGATTTTTTGACTAATTTTAGGGTATGTGCTGGAAAGTCAGGGATCTGTATGGGCTTTCTTTGAAGAAGAAATGGAAGTACTGGAGGGCACCATTTTTCTTGTCTTTCTTCAGCCTGTCTGGCCAGATGCTTTCAGGAGCCAGTTCTGACACTCTTCATCTACCTTGCTGGTACCAGTCACCCCGCCCCACCATTCACCTTGGGATCCACCCTACCCAACATTCCCACCCAAGCAGGTGGCCCTCCAAAGTGACTCCTGCCCCATCATATCTGGCAGGTGCTTGGTTGGGACCAGCATCCCTCCAAACTGACTGCTGTTCTAGGGAGGGGGGAGCTAGTTCCATTCACCAGCATGCCTGCAGCAGTTGCAGCCAGGCCTCTCAGCCAGCTGCACCAGGGGCAAGTCCTGCCTCCAGTGCACCCACAGAAGTCAGCAGGTCATTGCTGACAGCTGGGCTGAAGGTTGCCCTGGCTCACCAGCATGCCTGCAGCAATCACAGCCCAGCCTCAATAGGAGGGTATATGCAGATTACATGGGTGACCATTGAGCACCTGGTCCTGGTGATCAGGGGAAATTATGCTGTTGGGCCACACAGAAGGCCTACTACATAAGGCCACTACTCGAAAGGCCAGGAGACATACCTGACCAACCTAATACATAGAAACAAACATAAAGAGTCAAACAAAATGAGACAGAAATATGTTCCAATTGAAAGAACAAGAGAAAGTCTCAGAAAACAAATATCCAGGTCCAGGAAGCACAGAGAGCCCTGAAAAAGATGAACTGAAGGAGATCCACACCAAGACATGTAATCATTAAAATGTCAAAAATTAAAGATAAAGAGAGTCTTAAAAGCAGCAAGAGAAAAGCAACAACTTACATATAAGAGAAATCCCATAAGGTAATCAGCTGATTTTTCAACAGAAATTCTACAGCCCAGAAGGGATTGGTGTGACATACTTAAAGAGCTGAAAGGAAAAAACTTACAACCAAGAATACCCTACCCAGCAACTTTATCATTCAGAATTGGAGGAGAGATGAATGGTTTCCTAGAAAAAAAAAGTTAAAGTAGTGTATTACACTAAGCTGGTCTTACAAGAAATCTTAGACTTCTTTAAGTGGAAAAGAAAAGGCCACACCTAGAAGAAAATTATGACAGGAAAAAATTTCACTGGTAAAAGCAAACGTATAGTAAAGGTAGTGAATGAATCACATATAAAGCTAATATGAAGGTTAAAAGACAAAAGTAGTATAATCAATTATATTTACAAAAATTAGTTAAGAGACATACAAAATAAAAAGATGTAAAATGTGAATCATATACATAAAACACAGAGCAGAAAGTAAAAATGTAGTGCTTTAGAATGTTCAAACTTAAGCAACCAACAATTTACCATAGACTGCTGTATATGTAGGATGTCATATATGAACCTCATGGTAATCACAAACCAAAACCTATAATGGACACACAAAAAATAAAGAGAAAGGAATCAAAGCATAACACTAAAGAAAATCATCAAATAATAGGGGAAGAGAGCAAGAAAAGAAGAAGGATTCAGAGAAGAAAGACAAAAACAGAAAATTTTTTTAAAATGGCTATAAGTACATATCTACCAATAGTTACTCCAAATGTAAGTGGACTAAATGGTCCAATCAAAAGACACAGGGTGACCGAATGGATAGAATAACAAGACCCATCTATATTCTGCCTACAACAGATTCACTCAAGACCTAAAAACACATACAAACGGAAAGTGAAGGGATGGAAAAGATAATCCATGCAAATGGATGCAAAAAAAAAAAAAAAACTGGAGTAGCAATACTTGTATCAGACAAAATAGACAAGAAAAACACTGTAACAAGAGACAAGGGCATTACATAATGATGGGATCAATCCAACAAGAGAATACAAAAATTGTAAATATCTATGCATCTAACATAGGGGTATCTAAATACATGAACATCAACAGACATAAGGGAAAATTGAGAGTAATGCAGTAATAGCAGGGTGCTTTTAACACTCCACTTACATTAACGGATAGATTATCTGACAGAAAATCAACAAGGAAACATCAACCTTAAATGACACATTACCAGATGGATTTAATAGATATATACAGAAAATTCCATCCCCAAACAGCAGGAGATGTCTTTTCTTTTTTTTACATACATATTTATTTTTTATTAAGGTATTATTGATATACACTCTTATGAAGGTTTCACATAAAGAAACAATGTGGTTACTACATTTGCCCATATTATCAAGTCCCCACCCATACCCCAATGCAGTCACTGTCCATCAGTGTAGTAAGATGCCACAGATTCACTATTTCCCTTCTCTGTGCTACACTGCTTTCCCCGTGACCCCTCACACCATGTGTAAGAATCATAACACCCCTCAATCCCTATCTCCCTCCCTCTCGACCTGCCCTCCCACACCCCTCCCCTTTGGTAACTGCTAGTCCCTTCTTGGAGTCTGTGAGTCTGCTGCTGTTTTGTTCCTTCAGTTTTGCTTCATTGTTATACTCCACAAATGAGGGAAATCATTTGGCACTTATCTTTCTCTGCCTGGCTTATTTCACTGAGCATAATATCCTCCAGCTCCATCCATGTTGTTGCAAATGGTAGGATTTGTTTCTTTCTTATGGCTGAATAGTATTCCATTGTGTATATGTACCACCTCTTCTTTATCCATTCATCTACTGATGGGCACTTAGGTTGCTTCCATATCTTGGCTATTGTAAATAGTGCTGCAATAAACACAGGGGTGCATATATGTCTTTTTGATTCTGAGAAATTGTATTCTTTGGGTAAATTCCAAGGAGTGGGATTCCCGGGTCAAATGGTATTTCTATTTTTAGTTTTTTGAGGAACCTCCATATTGGTTTCCACAATGGTTGAACTAGCTTACATTCCCACCAGCAGTGTAGGAGGGTTCCCATTTCTCCGCATCCTTCACAGCACTTGTTCATAGTCTTTTTGATGCTGGCCATCCTAACTGGTGTGAGGTAATATCTCATTGTGGTTTTAATTTGCATTTCCCTGATGATTAGTAATGTGGAGCATCTTTTCTTGTGTCTGCTGGCCATCTGACTTTCTTCTTTGGAGAACTGTCTCTTCATATCCTCTGCCCATTTTTTAATCAGGTTATTTGCTTTTTGGGTGTTGAGGCATGTAAGTTCTTTATGTATTTTGGATGTTAACCCTTTGTTGTATATGTCATTTACAAATATATTGTCCCATACTGTAGGACGCCTTTTTGTTCTGTTGATGGTGTCCTTTGCCATACAGAAACTTTTTAGTTTGATGTAGTCCGATGAGTTCATTTTTGCTTTTGTTTCCCTTGCTCTAGGAGATGAGTTCAGGAAGAAGTTGCTCATGCTTATATTCAGGAGATATTGCCTATGTTGTCTTCTAAGAGTTTTATGGTTTCCTGACTTACATTCAAGTCTTTGATTCATTTTGAGTTTACTTTTGTGTATGAGGTTAAACAATAATTCAGTTTCATTCTCTTTCATGTAGCTGTCCAGTTTTGCCAACACAAGCTGTTGAAGAGGCTGTCATTTCCCCATTGTATGTCCATGGCTCCTTTATCATATATTAATTGATCATATATGGTTGGGTTTATATGAGGGCTCTCTCGTCTGTTCCATTGGTCTATGGGTCTGCTCTTAGCCAGTACCAAATTGTCTTGATTACTGTGGCTTTGTAGCAGAGCTTGAATTTGGGGAGCATAATCCCCCCCAGCTTTATTCTTCCTTCTCAGGATTGCTTTGGCTACTCAGGGTCTTTTGTGGTTCCATATGAATTTTAGAATGATTTTCTCTAGTTCATTGAAGAATGTTGTTGGTATTTTGATAGGAATTGCATTGAATCTGTAGATTGCTTTAGGCAGGACAGCCATTCTCACAATATTAATTCTTCCTATCTATGAGCATGGGATGCGTTTCCATTTATTGGTATCTTCTTTAATTTCTCTCATGAGTGTGTTGTAGTTTTCAGAGTATAGGTCTTTCATTTCCTTGGTTAGGTTTATTCCTAGGTATTTTATTCTTTTTGATGCAACTGTGAATGGAATTTTTTTTCCTGATGTCTCTCTCTGCTAGTTCATTGTGAGTGTATAGGAATGCCACAGATTTCTTTGTATTAATTTTCTATCCTGCAACTTTGCTTAATTCCGATATTAGATCTAGTAGTTTTGGAGTGGATTCTTTAGGGGTTTTTATGTACCCATATCATGTCATCTGCAAACAGGGACAGTGTAACTTCTTCCTTGCCAAACCTGATGCCTTTTATTTCTTTGTGTTGTCTGATTGCCATGGTTAGGACCGCTAGAACTATGTTGAATAGAAGTGGGGAGAGTAGGCACCCTTGTCTTGCTCCTGATCTTAAAGGAAAAGCTTTCAGCTTCTTGATGTAAAGCATAATGTTGGCTGTGGGTTTGTCATATATGGCCTTTATTATGTTGAGGTACTTGCCCTCTCTAATCATTTGGTGAGAGTTTTTATCATGAATGGATGTTGAATTTTGTCAAATGCTTTTTCTGCATCTATGGAGATGATCATGTGGTTTTTGTCCTTCTTTTTGTTGATGTGGTGGATGATGTTGATGGATTTTCGAATGTTGTACCATCCTTGCATCCCTCGAATAAATCCTACTTGATCACGATGGATGATCTTTTTGATGTATTTTTGAATTTGGTTTGCTAATATTTTGTTGAGTATTTTTGCATCTATGTTCATCAGGGATATTCTTTTTTTGTGCTGTCTTTGCCTGGTTTTGGTATTAGAGTGATGCTGGACTCATAGAATGAGTTTGGAAGTATTCTCTCTTCTTCTACTCTTTGGAAAACTTTAAGGAGGATGGGTATTAGGTTTTCAGTAAATGTTTGATATAATTCTGTGGTTAAGCCATCTGGTCCAGGGGTTTTGTTCTTAGGTAGGTTTTTGATTACCAGGTCAATTTCGTTACTGGTAATTGGTCTGTTCAGATTTTCTGTTTCTTTCTGAGTCAGCCTTGGAAAGTTGTATTTTTCTAGAAAGTTGTCCATTTCTTCTAGGTTATCTAGTTTGTTAGCATATAATTTTTCATAGTATTCTCTAATAATTCTTTGTATTTCTGTGGTATCTGTAGTGATTTTTCCTTTCTCATTTCTGATTCTGTTTATGTGAGTAGACTCTCTTTTCTTCTTGACAAGCCTGGCTGGGGTTTATCTATTTTGTTTATTTTCTCAGAGAAACAGCTCTTGCTTTCATTGATTATTTCTATTGTTTTATTCATCTTGATTTTATTTATTTCTGCTCTAATCTTTATTATGTCCCTCCTTGTTCATATGGGATTCTTCTACTTTCCTGAGGTAGGCCTGTATTGTAATATCCTTTCCTCTTAGCACGGCCTTTTCTGCATCCCACAGATTTTGTGATGTTGAATTATTGTTGTCATTTGTCTCCATATATTGCATGATCTCTGTTTTTTTTGGTCATTGTTCCATTGGTTATTTAGGAGCATGTTGTGAAGCCTCCATGTGTTTGTGGGATTTTTCATTTTCTTTGGGTAAGTTATTTCTAGTTTCATACCTTTGTTGTCTGAGAAACGGGTTGGTACAATTTCAGTCTTTTTGAATTTATTGAGGCTCTTTTTGTGGCCTAATATATGACCTATTCTTGAAAATGTTCCATGTGCACTTGACAAGAATGTGTGCTCTGCTGCTTTTGGGTGTAGAGTTCTGTAGATGTCTGTTAGGTCCATCTCTTCCATTGTGTTGTTCAGTGCCTCTGTGTCCTTACTTATTATCTGTCTGGTTGATCTGTCCTTTGGAATGAGTGGAGTGTTAAAGTCTCCTAGAATGAATGCATTGCATTCTATTTCTCCTTTTAATTCTGTTAGTATTTGTTTCACATATGTAGATGCTCCTGTGTTAGGTGCATAGATATTTATAATAGTTATATCTTCTTGTTGGATTGACCCTTTTATCATTATGTAATGTCCTTCTTTGTCTCTTCTTTCTTTTTTTTGAAGTCTATTTTGTCTGATACAAGTACTGCAACTCCTGGTTTTTCCTCCCTATTAGTTGCATGAAATATATTTTTCCATCCCTTCACTTTTAGTCTGTGTATGTCTTTGGGTTTAAAGTGAGTCTCTTGTAGGTAGCATATAGATGGGTCTTGTTTTTTTATCCATTCAGTGACTCTATGTCTTTTGATTGGTGCACTGAGACCATTTACATTTAGGGTGATTATCGATAGGTATGTACTTATTGACATTGCAGGCTTTAGATTCGTGGTTACCAAAGGTTCAAGGTTAACTTCCTTACTATCTAAGAGTCTAACTTAACTCGCTTAATATGCCATTACAAACACAATCTAAAGGTTCTTATTTTTTCTTCCTCCCTTTTCTTCCTCCTCCATTCTTTATATATTAGGTATCATATTCTGTACTCTTTGTCTATCCCTTGATTGACTTTGGGGATAGTTAATTTAATTTTTCATTTGCTTAGTAATTAGCAGTTCTACTTTCTTTACCATGGTTTTATTACTTCTGGTGACAGCTATTAAACCTTAGGAACACTTCCATCTATTGAAGTCCCTCCAAAATACACTGTAGAGGTGGTTTGTGGGAGGTAAATTCTCTCAGCTTTTGCTTATCTGGAAATTGTTTAGTCCCTCCTTCAAATTTAAATGATAATCTTGCTGGATAAAGTATTCTTGGTTCAAGGCCCTTCTGCTTCATTGCATTAAATACGTCATGCCACTCCCTTCTGGCCTGTAAGGTTTCTGTTGAGAAGTCTGATGATAGCCTGATGGGCTTTCCTTTGCATGTGATCTTATTTCTCTCTCTGGCTGCTTTTAATAGTCTGTCCTTATCCTTGATCTTTGCCATTTTAATTATTATATGTCTTGGTGTTGTCTTTCTTGTGTCCCTTGTGTTTGGAGATCTGTGCATCTCCACGGCCTGAGAGACTATCTCCTTCCCCAGATTGGGGATGTTTTCAGCAATTACCTCCTCAAAGACACTTTCTATCCCTTTTTCTCTGTCTTCTTCTTCTGGTTCCCCTATAATGCGAATATTGTTCCATTTGGATTGGTCACACAGTTCTCTCAATATTCTTTCATTCTTAGAGATCCTTTTTTCTCTCTGTGCCTAAGCTTCTTTGTATTCCTCTTCTCTAGTTTCTATTTTATTTATCATCTCCTCCACTGTATCCAATCTGCTTTTAGTATCCTCCATTGTGCTCCTCAATGATTGTATCTCTGACCGGAATTCATTCCTGAGTTCTTGAATATCTTTCTGTACCTACATGAGCATGTTAATGATTTTCATTTTGAACTCCCTTTCAGGAAGAGTCATGCAGTTGATGTCATTTAAATCTTTCTCAGTAGTTGTATTAATAATTTTACTCTGAACCAGGTTCCTTTGACATTTCATATTTGTATATGGCACCCTCTGGTACCCAGAAGCTCTACTCCCTGGATTTTCTTAGCCCCTGAAGCAATGTTGGGGGTGCCAGGGAGTGGTATCGGTGCCTTGGGGTAGGAAAGATCTGTTTCCTGCTTCCCTGCTGCTATGCCTGTTTCCACTGCCTGAACCAGTGGGCCGAGCACACAGGTATAAGTCTCTGTGCTTTGCATTTGTAGTTGCTGTAGACAGATCTTCCCTCTGGATGGGCTAATGCCAGGGTAGGGTTTGCTGGTTTGCGAGCCAGGTGCGGCTGGCTGGGAGAAAGGTGCAGTAGGCTGCATATCCTGGAGGGGGTCCTTGGAACTGTGAAGCCAGCCAGGGACCTGGAACACATGAAGATCATCTATGGACGAAAATTTCTTTTTCCTCCTTAAATATGAGAGTCTATATGGCAAAGCTCCCAACCTGCTGGGCAGCGTGCACCCGGACAATTTTGTCTACCTGTCCTCTCTCCTGAGCAGTAAGCTCTATTGCAGTCCTTGCCCCTTTAGCAGCCCTCTTGCTAAGGGCTTCCTTGTTAGGAAGTCTCTCAGACTGCCTGCCTTTCTTTTTTCCCAGAGCAGCCAGATATGGATCCCTGCTTTCCCCAAGTGGCTGGAATCTCAGTTTCTCTAGGAATCCTGCCTGTCTTAGCTTTCCAACCCCATAATCACAAGAGTATCATGCAAGCACCATGAAATGTAGGTTTGTGTCCCCAGAGCAGATCTCTAGAGTTAGGTATTCAGTAGTCCCAGGCCTCCACTCCCTCCCTGCTCCATTTCTCTTCCTCCTGCTGGTGAGCTGCATTGGGGGAAGGACTTGGGTCCCATCAGGCCACAGCTTTGGTATGTTACCCTGTTCTGTGAGGTCTGCTCTTTTCTCCAGGTGTATGCAGTCTGGCGCAGTCCTCTTTCCTGTTGCTTTTTCAGGATTAGTTGTATTAATTATATTTTCGTATTATATGGGGTTTTAGGAGGAAGCCTGTCTCACCTCTAATGCCCCCATTTTTAATCCTCGCAGGAGATGCCTTTTCAAGGGCACATAGAACAATCTCCAGGACAGATCAAACATTAGGCCACAAAACAAGTCTCAATAAACTTAAGAAGACTGAAATCATATCAAGCGTCTTTTCTGACCACAACACTATGAAACTAGAAATGAATTACAAGAAAGAAAATTGGAGAAAGCGCAAACATGTAGAGGCCAAACCACATGATAATAACAACCAGTGGGTCAATGAAGAAATCAAAGTGGAAAAAAATACCTGGAGACAAATGAAAATGGAAACAGAGTTGTTCAAAATATTTGAGATGTAGCAAAAACAGTTTAAGAGGGAAGTTAACTCAGGCCTACCTCAATAAATAATAAAAATCTCAAAAAAGCAATTGAACCTTAAGTGTAAAGAAACTAGAAAGAGAACAAAGGTAGTAGGAAGAAGGAAATAATAAAGATCTGAGCAGAAATATGTGAAATACAGACTAAAAACAATAGAAAAAAATCTTTGAAACTAACAGCTCATTCTTTGAAAAGATAAGCAAAATTGATAAACCTTTAACCAGATTTGCTAGGAAAAAGAGAGAGGACTGCAATACATAAAAATCAAACTGAAAGAGAAGTTTCAACTGACTCTGCAGAAATACAAAGGATTACAAGAAATTACTATGAAAATTATGTGCAAATTGGACAACCTAGAAGAAATAGATAAATTTCTTGAAACATACCATCTTCCAAGACTGAATCAGTAAGGAATAGAAAATCTGTAAAGACTGATTACTAATAAGGAAGTTGAATCAGTCATCAAAAAATTCCCAACAAAAATCCAATATCAGATGGTTTCAAAGGTGAATTCTACCAAACAGTTAAAGAAGAATTAATTCCTTTTCTTCTCAAACTATTCAGAAAAATAAAAGAGGAGGAATGCTTCCAAGTTCATTCTACAGGGCCAGTTTTACCCTGATACCCAAAAACTAGACAAAGATATTACAAAACAAGAAAATTATAACCAATACCCCCAATGGAAATAAATGCAAAAATCCTCAACAACACATTAGCAAACCAAATTCAACAATACATTAACAGGATCATTTATCACGATCAAGTGGTATTTTTTCCAGGGATGCAAACAAGGTTCAATATTCACAAATGAGTCATCATAATATACCACATTTAATAATGGAACAAAATCATACTATCATCTTAATGGGTACAGAACAAGCATTTAACAAAATTCAACAACCATTCATGATAAAAATTTCAGTAAACTAGGTATATAGAGAGAACCTACTTCAACATAAAAGCCATATATGACAAGGCCATAGTTAATACCATATTTCATGGTGAAAAGCTGAAAACTTTTCCTCTAAGATCAGGAACAAGACAAAGAGGTCCACTTGCACCACTTTTATTCAACATAGCATTAGAAGGCCTTGCCACAGCAATCAGGCAAAAAAAAAAAAAAGAGAAATAGAAAGCATCCAAATTGAAAAGGAGGAAGTAAAACTGTAACTCTTTGCAGATGAAATGCTGCAATGTAGAGAAACCCTAAAGATTCCACCAAAAACTATTAGAACTAATAAGTGAATTCAGTAAAGTTTCAGGACTACAAAATTAATATATGGAAGTCTGTTGTGTTTCTATACATTAATAACCATTTAACAGAAAGACAAATTAAGAAAACAATCCCATTTACAATTGCATCAAAAAGAATAAAATATCTGGGAATAAACCTAACCGAGGAGGTGAAAGACCTGTACTCTGAAAACTAAGACATTGATGAGAGAAGTTGAAGACACACAAATAAATGAAAAGATATTACCATGATCATAGATTGGAAGAATAATATTGTTAAAATACCCATACTACCCAAAGCAATCTACAGATGTAATGCAATCCCTATCAAAATACCAATGACATATTTCACAGAGTTAGAATAAATAATCTTAAAATTTGTATGGAACCACAGAAGACCCTGAATAGCCAAAGGAATCTTGACAAAGAGGAATAAAGCTAGAGGTAGCATACTCCATGATCAAACTATATTACAGAGCTATAGTAATAAAAACAGTACAGTACTGGCACAAAAAATACATATAGAACAATGGAATAGAAAGGAAATAAACTACACTTACATGGTTAATTAATCTACAATAAAGGAGGCAAGAATATACAATGGAGAAAAGGCAGTCTCTTTAATAAATGTTGTTGGGAAAACTGGACAGCTACATGTAAAAGAATAAAAGTGGGTTGCTTTTTTACTTTATACATATACATGAAACAAACTCAAAATGGATTAGACCTAAATGTAAGACCTGAAACCATAAACTCCTAAAAGAAAAATAGGCAGTACATTCTTAGACATTAGCCTTAGCAATATTTTTCTGAATCTGTCACTCCAATCAAGGGAAACAAAAGCAAAATAAACAATTGGGACATTAACCTAAATAGCTTTTGGATAGCAAAAGCTATCATCAATAAAATGAAAAAGCAACCTTATGAATGGGAGAATATATATTTGTAAATGATGTATCTGGTAAGTGATTAATATGCAACATATATAAAGAACTCATTCAACACAACACCAAAAACAAAATTCTGATTAAAATATGGGCAGACCTGAATAGGTCTTTCCTATTTTTCCAAAGAAGACATATACATGGCCTAAAGACACATGAAATGATGTTCAACGTTACTCTATTATAGGCTTTCAACTCACTATGAATCTCTGCCTTATAGAGCTTAGCACAACTGTAATTTTACATTTTATTTGTGGATTTGTGGGCTTATATTATTTATGTTCATAGACTGTAGGAGAGGACAGGGACCAGGTCTTTTTTTCCTTGTGACTGTATCATCAGGGCTTAGCACAGTGCCTGATACAATATAAATGTTCAATAAATATTTGATGAAGGAAAGAAGGAAGTAGGGAAAGGAGGAAGGCAGGAAAGATAAAGGAAACAAAAAGAAAGAAGGAAGGAAAAGAAAAGAGAAAGGGAAGGAGGTTGGGTGAGGACCAGGCCTTAAACCCAAGTTTTTCTGATATCAAAGGCCTTGCTACATGATATTCTATGATATAAAATAGACTTAAAAGAGTATGTATAGTCCATTTAAAAATGCATCAAATATTTGCTCAGCACCTGCTATGTGACAAGTATTATGTTAGGCTATAATGGTGGCATGAGTTTATGTGTGTGCACATGAATGTGTATATATGTGTATGTATCACATAGAAAAGATTATTAGTGGTCATCTCTGGGGGCTGGGATTATGAGTATTATGAGTAGTTAATATATACTCTCTTTACCATAGAGAAAACAATTATTCTTAAAAGAAACATATAAATTGACAAGATGTGATTCACTCTGCAGATCTAGAAACTGACCTGTACAGATTTCACAGTCCCCTTACTCAATGATATTTTTTTTGCTTCTAAGATCAAGGGGCCTATTCATCATATCACTCATGATGAAAGAATTGACAAAGGAGAGGTTGGAAATAATTTCCAGCATAGGGTACACTTTATGTATCATTAAATATTCTATATTACAGAAAAGTTGCAAAAATAATACAGAGAATCCCCACACATCCTTCACTTAGCTTCAATCTTGCATAACAATGGCATATTATTAAAACTAAGAAGTCAACATGTGTACAGTTCAATTAACTAAACTATAGGTTTTATTCAAATTTTCCTAGTTTTTCCACTAATGTCCTTTTTCTATACCAGGATACAGGCCAGGATCCCACATTACATTTAGTTTTCATATCTCCTTAGCTTCCTATAATCTGTAACAGTTACTTGGTCTTTTCCTTCATGACCTTAATATTTTGAGACTACTGGTCAGGTATTTTGCGGGTTAGGCGAGCTCTCAGTTGAGGTTTATCTAATGTTAACTCATGATTAGACTGAATTTATGAGGTTTTTAAAAGAATACCATAGAGGTGCTGTGCCCTTTTCAATGGATCATATCAGGAGATACATAATATTAACTTTGATCACTTGGTTAAGGTGGTGTCTACTGGGTTTCTCCACTATAAATTTATTATTTTTTCTTTGTAATCAATACACATTTGGGAGAGATAGTTTGAGGCTATGTGAATATTTCGTTTATCTATAAACTTTTGCCTACTAATTTTAGCATTCACCAGTAGATTTTGCCTGTAGCAACCATTATTACAGTATTCTAATGGTGATTATTTCCCTCATTCCTTCTTCATTTGTTAGTTGGAATTCTTCTGTAAGAGAGATTTGTTCCTTCTCTATTTGTTTATTCAAGTATTTAAACAAATTTTATTTGAATGAATGTTAGACCCACAGGAAATTATAAAAATAGTACAGTAAATTTCCATACACCCTTACTCCAAAGATAATATTTTCTGTAAGCATAGTACATTACAAAAACCAGGCAATTGACATTGGTACAAAAAATTCTATTAACTAAAGTATGAAACATTGAATTTCACCAGTTTTACGTGCTCTCTTTCTCATGTGCGTGTATGTTTGTGTAGTTCTATGAAACATTACACATATATAGATTTGTGTAGCCATGACCACAGTCAGGATACCAACCAGTCATTTATTTATATCATGCATATAATGATTCATGGATATTTATTTTATTCTTTTGGATATAATATAACACTATTGTCATTTTTTTTTTTTGCTTAAGTTGTCCAGCTTTGGCCATTGGACACTCTTTTGGGTTAACTACTATGTCCTTTAAAATACTGACATCCTGTTTTTCTAAAGAGCACTTGCTAACTTCCCGGCACCAGGATCATGTTGTACTTTTCTTAACCTAGTTCTAGAATCAACTGTTTCTCCAAGAATCCCTGATTCTGATTATTGTAAAGTGGTATTTAGGGACCTTGATCTGTGTGCTCATTATGCTATTGCTACAGATATATCCCTCTTTCTGGAAACTCTCAGTAGATACAGCTAGGAAATTACATATATAAATAATACACATGTATATTATGTATAACCTGTGTGTGTGTGTGTGGGTGTGGGTGTGGATGTGTATCTCCAGTGCAGCACAGTAAGGTTCATTCTAGCATTTCCCCTTTGCTTATTGATTACTTCTTTTACCAACAATGAGAAATCTGGATTTCATTATCTATAAAATATTTATTTGTTAATCCCTATTATACACATAAAGTAGCTTCAGAATTGCTGACCCATCAATGTATAAGAAATAAGACTGATCAACTTTTAAAACATTCATGCTTCCAGGTGGTATAGAAGTACTACATTTGTTTACACTAAGGTCTTATAGGCCTAATTTTTTAGAGGCCCATCTTGGGAGGAATAATAGATAGCAGTGCAAATTGAAAGGATGGGGTTTGGGGTGAAGAAAACAGGGCTGGAGAGGAGTGAAAGAAAGGGAATGGAAAGGCAGAAGACAAATGCTGCCTTCTTCCTGCTTTGACTAACGTACAAATTTGATCACGTGGCTCTCATAGCCTGGCAATTCCTGAACTCCACATCTCTGATATTAGCCCAGATCAAAGAGAGCAGGTGACAAATACCTGACTTTTGGAAAACACATATAGCATGGTACTGAGTAGTACACATTAAGCTGTATATCTGAGTGTGGTACTTTGGCTGCCTTTGGAAACTTTGATTTGCATCCAGCAGGGGTTCTTTAACATTTGCTAAAGTATTGCTGTATATCCAACCAGTGGCAGCGCAACAATGAACAAGAAGAATGGAAAGCCATAAAAAATTCTGTCAAACAACTGTTGGAAGGAATATAGCAAGTATAACAAACCAGCCAGAGACATATCCTCTGTTATTCCAGACAGTACCAGTTTTCTAAGAGGATCAAGGCAGCAATAAATATTGAGGATAGGCTTCCATGAATCTATCCTCCCTATGTCTCCACCAACTGACTTTTCTTTACACAATTCAAGAGAGTTAGTAACAGTAACTTCAATAAACCCCAGATCAATAGTTGTTTTCTATTCTCATCATCATATGCGATACTCCTCCCCCAACCCCTGTATATACTTTTGGGAAAGATCTAGAATATCATAAGAATATTTTTCAGTTGTTAGTTTATTAGTCAGTGTTGGACAATATGTACTTTTTTGAACAATAAGCACTTGGGTTCAAATCTTGTATCCAGCACCTACTTCTGCTCCCTGAAGTCCATTAAGCCTCAATTTCCTTGTATGTAAAATATCTATTTCATGTTGTGTCAGAGACTAGCCAAGTGCTAACCAAACCCATTTCCTTTACATGACCATGCAGGAAGACTATTTCCAGCCTCCCTTGAAATTAGGTTGTGGCATTTGACTGGGTTCTGGCAATGCAATATGGGCAGAAATGTTGTATACCATATCCAGACCTGGCCATGGAACATGCCATCTGATCCTCCATGTTCTCTCTTGGCTTCTTGACTAGTAGAATACAGAGGATATAGCACACAATTCTGGGGAAATCTTATACAATGGGGAATTACTATATATACAGGGCCTATGTTGCTGAGTCACTGCTTGGAGGAGAACACCATGGAAAGCTACCCACCAATATCTTAATAGCCTGAGACATGAGTGAAAAAAAATTGTATCATGCCAAGATTATGGGATGTTTATCATAGTAGCTTATATTACTTACCCTGATTCACATATACTTGTTTCTATTATTCAATAAGATATTGGTAAAGCATCTAGCAGAGTATCTTAGTGGTTTAACACTTGCTGAGGTGTTATAAATAGAAACTGATCTAAAACATAGACTTATGGGGAAACAAAAATTAGTTCAAAGTGTGTTTATTGAGCAAAGGCAATGAAACTACATTCCTTAGGTCTTCCTATTTCTTAGTTCTGACTATTCTACATGAAAATATCTGGAGATTTTATTTATTTCTAAATTATTTTGTTTACCTTCATAAGTTCAGATTTCCAGTTTCAGTGCTTAAATTGTCATTTTTCCTATTTTATATTTACTTTACTCCCTAATATTTAGGGGATACTTTGGAAGATAAAAACTTGTTTTTAGCTTAAACTACAGATGGATTTCAACTAACCCTTGGTCAGATCGGGTACTTTTCCCTCTACTTCTTAAGCATTACTAATAACAGTTTTATCTAACCCTGGTTTTATCTCCAGACCTTGGGTAGAAATTTCTTTTCTAATTGCCCTATATTATTATAGTATAGTGAAACAATGACTAGGTATATCATTCTAACATTTTAGATTGGTTTGACCACAAAAGGCCTTGAAGTTTCTTGCAGTTCCCATGCATAAGTACTTCAGCTTCAGAAATCATTTGTGTAACCATCCTTGTTTACAGAGCGTTTCTGAAGCCACCCCTGACACATTTCAGCTCTTTTCTTTCAGAGATATTTTCCTTCTTTCTATAAGGCAGAAGGAAGAGAAAGAAAACCACTAGGTCTACACTACTTCATAATAGAAAAGCCTCTTTAGCCATTCTTTTTTTTCCCCATAGAACATTTGAAACTTCTGTTATTTGTGTTTTTACCTGGAATGGATGACTGGGCCTACTTAAAATTTCCTATACAGGAGGCAATTCTCTTATCAGTGCCAAAGCACTGACTTGGAAGCCTTAATATCTGACTGAGTGCCCCATTAAGAATGTTTTGAAAGTCTACATGTGCTCAGGATTTCATCTATGAGAAAGGGAAGATCGTTCACCACTAAATAAATATTAAAGCAACAGTGGGAGGCAAAATGAAGATGCTTTATTTCAGATTCTAGGCCATGAATTCTGATTGTTCAATGCACCATTTATATTGATTTATCCTGTTTATAAAAGAGGTATATTAAAACTTGCCCTGAATACCTTAGAACAGTGGTTCTTAAAGTGGGGTCCCTGCGCCTGCACCTGGACATTTGTAGAAATGTAAATTCTTAGACCCTATCACATAGCTTCTAAATCAAAACTCCTGGGAGTGGGGCCCAACAAGCTGTGGTTTAGCAAAGCCTCCAGGTGATTCTGAGGTATGGTAAAGTTTGAGAATTACTGGCTTAGAAAGTATTATAAAAATAAAGCAATATATCTAAAAGTAATGATTATGATAATAAAAATATCTAATACTTATTAAGTTGTCACTATGGGCCGGACACCATGCTAAGCACTTTAAATTGATTAAGTCATTTAATCATCACAGCAGCCAGTATATATTATTACTATTGCTCTCCTACATGACAGATGAAGAAACTTAGGGATGAAGTAATTTGTTCAGTTCAGATAGCTAGTAAGTGGAAATCTGTGTTCCAAAACCAAGTATGACATTAAAGTCTATTCTTTTAACCAACGTGATCCCAGGAGGTTGGTCTGTGCAGTTCCTAAAGATGTTTAATTCTTGCTCCAAGTTGGCATCAGGGCTTGGCAGAGACAAAGCATTTAACTTGGATATGGGTTCTTTATAGTATAGGAGTTGGGTTTCTCAAAAGTTGTGTGTAAATAAGTATTTTAAAATTGAGTGCAATCGTCCATTGACTTCATTATAACTCCTTTGTTATATTTTCAATTCTTCAGTTAATAGTGTTTCCTAACCCTTGAGCTTTCAATTTTTCTATCCATCAGCCTTTATGTCAAGCATTAAATAATCTGTAAATAAGTGGAGAGATGCACTATGAAGTTCGAGAGATGTTCTGTAATTCCTCAGTCAAGAAGACTTTTGGAATGCAAACAGTGACCTCTTGCTTGTCAATATCTATTGTTCTTTAAGCTGTGCATGGCTTTAAAATATCTTTGACTAATTATAAAAGGTTGAGAAAGAATATTCTGGAACAGATTAATTTTGCTCATCCTGGCACAACAGAACTGTAGGAAAGCCTCTCAGAAATGAAGTTTCCCCTCATCCTTCAAGATATAAGCATATAACCATTCTGGAAGTGAGAAGGAAAACTGCTTCCCCCTTAATGGCTTTAACTTATTGTGGCTGAGTAAGAGCTTGCCTTTCACAGAGCGAGGAGCCCGATAAACACCCTAAATACTTGAGGAAAAAAGATACTCTATTTCTTTCCTTTTTTTTTTTCTGCTTTTTAATCCCACCAGTACCCTAAATGCCTATGCTGTCAGAGACATCAATTAACAACACTGGGTTTGTCATCATAATTACACGGTAAAAGAGTCCTTCTCTCAGGGAAGGTCACAGAGGCTACAGAGCAAACAAGTGAGGGCAGCACAGCCCCTAAGAGGCTCCATTCATAAAGCAGGAGTAAGCATGAATGAAGCATTATTCTTCTGGGGGAAGTTCTGAAAAGGTTGACCTCAGTGGAATGAGTGCAAATTTGCATGATGCTTCATTTCCTTAGAGCAACTCAAGGGTTGGTAACCATTACATAAGGCCAGACAACAGCACTGGAAAGATTAATGGGACCCAGGTATCATTACTTTCAAATAGAGAGGAGTCACACCA
This sequence comes from Smutsia gigantea, assembly GCA_032199065.1. Lineage (NCBI taxonomy): Eukaryota > Metazoa > Chordata > Mammalia > Pholidota > Manidae > Smutsia > Smutsia gigantea. The sequence continues at coordinate 24,056 of JAVSCE010009799.1, forward strand.
AGGTCACTGCAAGGTTGATCGAGGAAAAGATGTTTGCTCATTAGAATGGGTGATTTGTCTCTCAGGTTGACAGGGTAAAAGGAAACCAATTACATCTCACTAAATATTAGCTGTTCAGTAAGGCTGCTTCATGTTTAAACAGCATAACGGGATAAGGCATGGTATGGATGAAATTTGTAAAAATTTGCTGCTTTATATCATTTGGCAAGGCCTGTGATATGAAAACCCGTTAGCCAACAAAGAGTATTTGTCTCTCTTGTTACCACAGAAAGGAAAAAAAGGAACAAAAGAAAAAAGCTCTAATTTTTGTCTCAAGAGTCTTGGCTCCAATTCCCTGTGTGAGTAGCATATTGATAAATTGGTTGATGTAGTTCCTTAATGCAGCATCAAAATAGCCCCGGGGGCTTAGGTGGAAGTAAAATGGAGGACTTAACCCAAGCATTGTCAGTGAATTACCAATAAGCAGTTAGTCTCTAACAGGGACCAGCCCCGCAAGGATGCTAGTGGCCTTCCACACAGAGAATATTTTCTGATCATGGACCCCTCCTGCTGTGCACCTATGTCGTGGCTTCGAATCAGAATGATAGCCAGTGATGTGAACTCCCAACCAAATTTATGGATGATGAAGTTCAAGAGTTACCAAGGATAGGAGAAAAAACAACTGGGTAAAAACACAAAAAGTTAGTATTTTTAGTGGAGAGAACATGTTGACTATGTTAACTATATCAGATAACGATATTAATATGAAGGAGCAGACAGCCCACTGCTCCTGTCCCTTACCAGCCATCCTGAAACAGTTTGCATGATTGCAGGTTTCTCTGGTCAGTAAGTCTGGGCTTATGACAGGAGACTGCTGGTGTAAGTGGTTTAGACACAAACCACTGCAATATTCAAGGTCACCAGAGGGACAAGCACAAACATTGAGCTCACCTGAATGCAATTCCCAGTCAAAGGACTCCAGCCTCTGAATGATTGCAAAGGCAATATTTTATAAATTTGAACTAACCTCAGGGAAAGCTCTAGGCACCATTGTAGTTCAGACTGTAGTTAGGGTACTTTTTCATAAAGAAATCTTGTGAATATTTTGTGGTTCTTCATCCCCAATTTTGGAACAGTAGAACTGCCTCAATAATTGGGTTGGGCAGAGTATTTGACTCTGAGGGTTTTTAAGTCTGGGATCTAGAGAAGCTTTTTAAAGATGTAACCTATTATTTTAAAATAGAAGGGGGTAAGCCATAAGTAACCCAAAACTAATCCCGGAACATTGATATTGTGTACTTTGAGGTTTTAGAGTTCATTGGATATCTATCACTTTCAATTTCAAAGTGAACAGTCTTAAGTTCCTCACATTTCAAAAAGAAAAGCCTACGGTAACAGAACAAAGAATAATATGAAAGATTGAAATTGTTTTCTGTTATTAAATAGAATCTCAGAAGCAAAATTATTCTGAACAGATGGTTAGCACTTTGAGGGCAGGATTTGTATACCATTGATCTCTCAATATCTAGAGAGAGCCTAGAAAATAGAAGAAACCTAAAATGTGTTTCTGTATGAATGAAAGAACAAATGAATATGGCCATAAAACATTTTAAGCATGCAGGGCTAATTCTCATCTGGATGCCAGAATGTTGTTTTAGCCAAACCCATTTACATGAATCTAAAGTAATTTTCCTGTTTATTCAATGTCTGGGGAAGACATCAACCACAACAAAAATAATACCCATAATCATAGTGATACTGAAACACATGAACATTTCAAGATTATTGGGTTTGCATGACTAAATATGTAAAAGGAATTGACAAGGTGTTCTGTAAAACAAGAAACATAATAATTAATAATAAAACAGGTAAAACAATAGAAGAAATGGAGGTTAAAAGGACACAGTATTTGAAAATAGACTCATCCATTGATTTTTATTCTTCCTCTGCTATTAGTTAATGTATCAGGAGCTTAAGAAGGAAACAGAAGTTCTTTTACATTTGTTTTCTCCTCTGATTACTCAACACACTCTGTTACCTCTGTGGGGTTTCCTTAGTATTTGCCCTCATCCCTTTGCACTGACATTTCCATTTTCTCCAACTAAGGTCTCAGAAAAGGTTTTGGCTACGACAGCACAGATACCACACAGTTTTTGTTCAGAAAAGTGTAAAATTCTTGGCCTGATTTTTCTCAGAATATTGGCAAAGACAAGGTATTTACTTATATCTCCCTTCTGTACTCCATTAAACCTCATATGTATCTCAAGCTATCCTGACACTGTCCCTGAAGATTAAATCATCTATAAAGTGTCACCTTACCTTATATTATTTTTGTGTCTGTTCTATAAATTAGGAATAACAATATTTACTGCCTGGGATTCACTGACTTCATGCTTTTGACATATTTCCAGGGGTAGCAGTTAAGGTTAAATCCAGTAAAAAATCCAAACTTCAAAATAATTTCTAAGTCTATAGATATGCCCTTCTCACCTTCTGTGAGAGTGGACAGAAGCCAGAACTCTCTAAATAAATGGTCCAAAGTAATAACCATAGACAAGAAAATAAAACACTTCAAGGGAAAGAAGCAATTTGGTTAATATACTTCCAGCTCTCTGGGATCTGTCTATTATAAGTGACATGATAAAAATCCTGTACCATCATCTTACTACTAAATACTAATTAAAGAAAAGATTGGATATCCTCTCCAGGCTCACCATTCATGGCTTTTCCACTGTAGTGACTTCTCCAGTTTGATTGTACAATCTATAGCTCACTCCTCACTGTCTAAGGGACTTCAGAGACAATGAACTTCCCACAAAGAATGACCTAAGCAGGAACTTGAATGCAGCCACAAGACAAATGGCATTGAAAGTAAAGAGAGAAAAGGGCATATTGATTTTTGTCCTTCTGTCCTCTCACTTCTCATTCTATTATCCAGGAGAGAACACTAAAGGTTTAGCTGGAGTTAGCAGTGATAATATATTTCTCCCCTTCTCCAGACCATCTCGTCAGTGTCCCTCATTACTGGTTCCTTGATTTTCTGAAGGCTAGACTGTCATTTTCTTTCTCAACCCCCAAGTACCCTTCATGTCAGCTGCTGTGCTGATATCTAAGGTCATTCAGTGCCTTTAAGTGGCAAAGACTAACATATATGTAGAGGCAGCAAACAGAAACTGCACTAAATGAGGAAGACGGGGTTTGGAAGACCTTGTGGAACTTCCTGAAACTCAGTTTATATTCCTATGGCCCATTTCATAACTGAGCATCCCAGCTTCCAATCTCAGCTTTTTCTCCACATTATGGCTTTGGAATGTCCAAAACTGAATTCTTCATCTTCTCCTCAACTCAATCTCTCCTTCAGTGTTTCCTATCTCAGGTCATGGTCACACCAATGAAATAGGAATACCTGCTCTTTCATCCTCTGATGATATCTCTTCATTGTCTCCCCATTCACCCTGAACACCACCCACCCCCTGCCCATACAGACACACAAAACCAGTCTTGGGCAAGGTGGCAAGACGGTAAGTACATAGATGCTTAAATGCTTGTTTGAATTAATAGGGTAAAAACATGAAATTTTCTGCCTTTTGTTTTGGTGATTTTTTAATCCATTTATTCTATAGTACATACTGAGTGAATACTATGTGAAAGAATCCTAGCAAACACAATATTCCATGTGAAAGTTATCTTAAAGTTTAGTTAAGCCAGCATGGTGAAATTCAGTTCTCAGGAGAACTCAACACTGGGTACTGGTAGTAGTTAGCAGTCACTCTGAAATAGTTATCAATCATCTGCTGCAAAATCTACTGTCCTCCATAAATTAATGTTCTTTATTTTCAGAATATTATGTTCAAAGCATAGTATTAATGTATATAAAAGGAAATTTAAAAATTAAATAAATAAAACTAAAACATAAAAAAAAGATTAGTTAAGTCAAACCCTTCATCTTACATATGGGTAAGCTGAGGCTCAGAGTTGAAAGTTAAAAGGCTTTAAGTCACATAGTAAATTAGTGGATGGTTTCATCCCCATATGGCTAAGTATGTAGAGTTATTAGTTTTTATATTTATTATTTTATAGTATTTTCTATGTATTACTGTTAGTTATTATATGTATTAGTTATATATACTGCTTTTTGGTAAGGGCCAAAGATAACATTTAGCTCTATCCTACTAAACTAGTGCAAAATTTCCTTTTTTCTTTGGCATTCATACTTTTACATCTTGTCATTCCTTCTTAATTTGTAGCTTCTAATTTAGCGCAACTAAAATAACATATCCATCAACACTTCTCTATTCTTGCACGATTGAAAGTTGAACCCTTATCATTGATGCATCTTATGCTTACATCATTTAAATGAATTGGAAAATGCCAGAGACAGTATCAAACTAGAAAATCACTCGCTTTGGAATTGAGCCAATCATTCATCCACCATTATCTTGTTCAGGACTCAAAATAAAATAATTCTCTGAACCTCAGCTTCTTCATCTGTGAAATGAGAATAATAGTAATTACCTCATACTGTGGTTCTAAGGATAAATTGAAATAGTGTATTAGGTTGAACCATATGCAGTTGTTGTTTATGTAGATCAACAATGGTCAAATATGACAATGTTATGCTTCAATCTAATATATAGACCACAGTGCCTGGCATCTAGCATAAACTCAATAAACAGTAGTTATTATGATATTTTTAAAGAATGAGAGGGGACAAGATATTGGTCTGTGATTACATGTATGAAACACATCTAATTTTTTTTAAAGTTTCTTTACAACCTTAGTAAATAAGAGATGTTCCTCATCTCATATGAAAGTCATTTCTGAAATTTTACATGGACAGTGGAATTATATGGAATTTTGTAAAGGGTAGGTTTTGTGGCAATTGGGAGATGCTTGTATTTCAGCATTTTCTTTCAGATCCCCCGAACGTGCTTATCAATTGAGATTGTACCAGTTTCTCACAGGAAGTTCTAAACACCTATAATTAAATTCTTTAACAATTAACATTCTGACTTTCATTAATAGAGAGAGAACAACGCCAACAGCATCATCAAGAGAATAAATATACCAGCCTTACCAGTGGATTTGAGGAATATTTTTGGTTCACCATCAAGGATATGGAGGTTTTCCACAGTGATGGGTTTTGTTTGTTTCTTTGTCACTTAACAGTTTCTCTTCCCAAAGAAAACACATCGGCCATAATTTCAACTTTCCTCTTATTCTTCCTATAACTATATTTTTATCATCCATCTTATCTGTAAGGTGTGCTTTTGTTTTGTGTTTTATCATCACTAAGTGAGTTCTTCTCCTAAATCTAAGTTGATCAAATATATTGATCAAATAAATATGTTTGTCCACATAGTAAAAGTCAAACCTCATTCATTTGAGGAGAGCTAAAAATGTTTCTACCACGTCAAGCATTTCTGTAAAATCATTCAGAACTTCAGGAGTGTTAGATAGTATCTCGTCTTATAAGCCAAATTTAATTAAAAAATCAGCATTGTGGAGAAATTGTTTATAGAAAGAGCATGTACCATGAAGCTGGAAAAAATTCTCAAATCTACATAAGCTAAGAACATGGGGTAAAAAGAGTATTTTTGGCTGTTCCTTTCCCTCTGCAGAAAAAGCAAACAAAAACCCCTTCATTGCTATTAAATGGTAAAAACAGATTCAGTACCCATTTATTCAAAATAATGCAGAACAAAAATAATCTTCAACAAACTAAATGTAAATTTACACCTAGTCAATTGGAAGTCAAATTAATAGGACTGCCCTGCTTCCCTTTAGGGATAGGACTGTGAATATGCTTCCTCTCTAGATTTCTTTTATTAAAGAGAGTTCGGTGGCTGTCTTGGCAATGTGCTTATAGGACACAGTACTAAATTAGCCATTGGACTGGAGAAATCATGGTAAATTAGAGAACCATGGTAAATTACCTGACTGGCTATTCTATTACTTCACTTTGAATGGCTTTAAACTGTGAAATTTGGTTTTAAAGCATTCTTAGGTGGCAGATAAGCTATTAGGTGCCTTCAGAACCTTGTTCAACCTTTAGCCCAGTGGTTCTCAACCTTGGCTGCACAGTAGAACCAACTGGGGAAATCCAAAAAACCCTATGCCCAGGCCACACTCCACACCAATTTATCAGAATCTCTAAAGGTAGTCCTGGACATCACATTTTGAAAGCTTTGTAGGTGATCTTAATTGGAAACAAGGGTGGTAACCACAGATAAAGCTCCATTGGCCAATGGAACAGCATATGTTATTCATAAACTAGGTCTAAAACAAAACTTTAAACTATTTTTAACAATGAAAACATTGGGATAATTGTGCAGGCTTCCAAATTGGTTGCTTTGAAGGTCAATATTCATTCACTAGCATATATATTGCTGATGAGATTGGTCTCATTACTTTTCAGTTCTTTCTCATGCATAAAGTAGAGGTTTCCACACTCCTTAACATGAAAGTAAAAGAGGGATAAGAATATGTGAAACGATAAAGACATTTGGAATCCAGGGGTTTGATCAGAACAGGAGGGAAGGAAGTATACCTAGAATTCCTGGAACTTCCATACAGAAATACCTTGTTCTCTTCACACATTTCCAAGTTGTTGAGTTAGAATATTCATGGTATAAAAGGCTAGTTTCCAAAATATGCTATTAATTTAGGTAGTGAATGCTGGTTGTCACAGAGAGAAAAGCATTTTGTAAATAAGTGACCCAATTTTTCTTTATCTATTCCAGCAGTGATCTTCTCTTTTTCATTCAAAAATGAATAGCATCTCTCAGCATAGAAAAAAGAATGATTCCATGTCAACAAATGCAGGAGTTAAACCTTAGAATTTAGATAGAAACAAATCAAAGAAAAAAAAGCCTATTTTATATTCATTTACTGCATAAATTCATTTGCTTTATTTTGAGAAAAACACCTGAGGTCGCAATAGGCTAAACTTTCCTCATATAAAAAGTATATTTAAATTCTCAAGCAAATTGTTTAAAAAATAATTGCTCCCTTATCACACATTAAAAATGTGCTGGCTAACTCTAAAGCAAGAAGGAAACTGGTCAACACAGAGGGGATTCAAGCATCAGAAATGCTGTTGGACAAGATGAACTTCAGTATTTCTGCCAACCCAGAAGTTGCACACATACAAAAGAAAATACTCTGACATTAATCTTACCAATATAAACAAAACTGCTATATTATTTTCCACATATAATTTTCTATTAAATTTTTAGCTCATCCCTGTTTCAATGCAACTTGAGTCTCTGGACAATATCAAACTGGGGGATAAATTATACAAATTTGCTTAAGATGGAAATTACATTTTCCAAAAACCCTTTGGAATCTACCACTTTCCTGTCATCTTTGTATCTAGCTCCAGAGTATTACTGAGCTCCTGTGACAATTTAAAGCAGTTCTTAACTTGGGGCTAACGGATGGGTTTCTGGGATCTGTGAATAACCTAGGATTGTTATAAAAAAAATTTTCTAGGGCAATGGTCCATATGTTTCATAAGATTTTTAAGGAGTTTGTGAACCCAGTAAGATAATAAATACTAGTCAATAGGACTCCACCTGGAATAGTCAATGGTCAAAACAAAATCTATTCAGGTCAGGTTCAAGTACCAGGAACTCCAAGGCCCCCTCTTTGGAATCAAAGACAGGACTCAACAACTAGTTTAGGTAGGGAACTCTTGAGTTCTGAGGTTTAGAAGATTTGTCCTGTCAAACACCAGAGCTGAGGACAAGTCCATGAAGGAGATCCCTGAGGCTGATTCAAGTGCTCATAAAGCATTCAGAGACTGGGTGGGGAAATTAGTGCAACTTCATCTGCTACAAGTCCAAAGGTCAGGACTTCAGGAGATTATCTAGATAAAAAAACCTGACAGACCTAGACACTACAAGCATTACAAGTTAATAGTAATGATTAAATACATATTTTGTTCATATTTCACTTCAAAGAAAATAATGTTTTATCCATATTTGCAGTTCATTGATATTGCCTTAGGTCAATTTCAGGCCTGTTTAAAATGAAAGCATTAAAAAAAATGTATAAAAGTTATATTCCACTCGCCTTTGATTCATAGACTTCTCTGTATTATTAATCATTTCTTATATGCCTACACTGTTTTAAATACTCTAGAGAACTAAGTCTAGACATGGTGCTTGCAAGTGATTTTTGGTTGCTGATAGAAAGGTGGTTGGAATATTGACTTCATTAATTGATTAAGTGCCTAGGTAATTCAGTTATAAGCACTAGAGAAATTCATGAAAGATCGATGCATAACTTTGCACATTATTAAAATGATAATTGTACTGATAAAAGCATTTGATTTCTGTGGAGGCTACTTGATAGGTAGCATCACTATACCTAAGGAAGGTGCTATGCGTTCCACTTCACCATGCAATTCTCAAATCACACATATTAAAGAGATTTTGGATCTGGATATACACACATATATATCCTGCCATATATACATAACCTATCCTGAGGTTACAGATCAGGCTCCTTTATCCTTTCTTGATGTATTTTCAGCAGTTACCTGCCTTATTTTCCCCCAAGTCTAAAGATCATCTTAGATACATTCTCAAAGAATATGCAGCCCAGACCTCTTACCCTGAAATTTAAATATTGTTCTCAGGAATGATATAAGTTGCTTTTTTAGAATCAATACCAATTTAAGATTTTAGATGAGAATATTTTATTTAAAATGATAAAGAATGTTTTTCACATTATATAAAACTGTAAATCACATCACCAAATTAATGCAATTAAAATATGAAAATCGTTTAGTGTATCTTTCTAAAGCAATGGATGGAAAGCAACATAAATCTGGAACCAGAAGTATGATTTTACATCTTAAGCCTTGTGTTTCAAACGTTAGCTCATTTGACCCATGTAACTGAGCAAGCATTTAAGCAAATCAACCAAGCCCCATGGCTAACTGTGGAATTGGCCATCATCCATGGGTCATTTACTCCAGAGGTTTCACCACAGCACATAAGACCTTCTTTATGTCATTTCATCAACATAGCCCATTCCTTCTTGCTAGTATCCCTGAAGAAATCAAGGACAACTAGGCTGCATCGCTCTTTCATCTTCATAAACTTGAAGATGATTAGACATTCACTCCTCAGATTTCACCTAGCCTGACAATGCAATTCCATTTGTATTTCCCCATCCTCCAAAATTCTATTTAAAAATATTTAGTAATTCTGAATATTCTTCTGAAAAGTCTTCACATTCTTCTGGCCATATGATCTTATAAAAATCATTTACCTGAGAGATCAATTCAAGACAGCGGCATGAGAGGTGAGACATAGAACACCTCCCAGAACCAAATATAATACAAAAATATATTTAATACAACTAACCCTAAAACAGCAACAGAAAAGAAGGCTGATCCAGACTGCATACATCTGGAGAACAGAACAGACCTCATGAAACAGGGTAACATACCAAAGGCTT
>JAVSCE010009800.1:0-39351 GCA_032199065.1 Smutsia gigantea
TGCTCCCACTGCTCTAGTTTGCACTAGCAATGTGTGAGGGGAATGTGAACAATGGTACTCCTGATCACCTCCTATCCCAGAGAGAGTTCTAGCTGTTCTCCTGCTGTGTGGTAAGTGTTTACGTTCTGAAAATTGGTATCTTGTTCTTATAGTGTGGTTGTCCTGAAAACCCTTTAAACTGTGGCTCTTTTTTTCTGTACCCTAGGGCGGGCAAATCTGTGTTCCAGTTTTTCAGTGATATTTCTCACTACTGAAGGACTGCTTTGAGGGTGGGCCTCCCTTTATTACCATGTCTCTCTCTCTCTTGCCATTTTTTAATGTGACCCTTTTTCCCCTTATGCAAAAGGTGTCACTCAGGTCTCAGTTCTTCCTCAGGATGAATTGCTTTGTGTGTAGGTGTAGATTTGCTGTGTTTGTGGGAGGAGGTGGGTTCAGGATCTTTCTGTGTACCATATTGGACCCCTTTTTCTTTTTTACATCATTGATTTTTATTGAACTGATTTATTCATTCATTTGTTCATTTTTCATTCTTTAAATGTTGCATACCAACTTCATAAAAAGTGAAATATCTTTTGAACTTAGTTTCTTCTTCCTTTTGCTATAATCACTGAGTCACTTCAGGCCCTCATCATTTGTTTCCTGGACTACTTACTTTAGTGGTCTTCTTAACTTTGGTAATTGTATGTTCAGTGTATTCTCCATACTGTAGTTAGAGTGATTTTTCTCACAAATTCAAATTTGACACTTTCTAATCAAACATCCTTCAGAGGCTTCCTGTAACTTTCGGATTAAACACACTAATATACCAGAAGGAATTCCAGGGATGTGATTCTTTTTTGCCAACTCTGGAGCACCATCTTCTATCACAACACAGACATGCTGTATTCCAGCCATGCCAAAGGGCTTTTTGATCCTCTCAGTTACCATGCAGTCTTACAGTTTTAAGCCTTTGAACCAATGGCTCCTGTTGCTGGGGACTTAGCTCCCTTGTCCATTTACTCACTTATTCTTTAGAACTCTCCTTAAGAGATACATCTTCTTGGAATATTCCCTGCACTTCGTAAACCCTCTTCCACATGTGCCATGCCTCTGTGACAGCACTTACCACACTGTTCAGTCATCCATTGTCCCTGTTTCTTTCAGTAGTCTGAGAGCTCCTGTTGAAGACAGAGACTTTAAACTATTTATGTGTGTATTGCCCATGCCTAGTATAGTGCTGGTATACAGTAGTATTCAATAAATAATGGATTTGTAAATTAGTAGATGCATATACATCATTTATTTTAAGGTATAGCACAAGACATATATAAGTTTTAGTCATCATATATCTCAAATATACTTAAAAGTATGAATAATTATTTACCCAAAACCCATATACTTGCTACCAATAGTTAACATGTTAATGTTTGCCATATTTGCTTAGCAAGACACTTATCTGCTATAAGAAGCCTCTCCTAACTAGCCCTATTTCTCTTTTCTGATCAGCATTTCTTTATTTCTAGGAAGAAAACGTTACTTTTAAATGGAGCTTTGCACATAATAAATGCTCATTGTTTGTTCAGTGAATAATGTATTTTGGATAGGTGAATAGTCTTTTGTAATTCTTCCCTGTTTGTTCTTATTTCCCTAATCCTTATACATCCTTCACCCAGAGCTCAAAGCCCACTTCTGTAATTTTATCCCCAATGCTAAGCCTAGTTCTAGACATACAGTGGGCTTTAAATTATTAATAAATAAAATAAATGGATGCCATTAATCGCTGCATCTTTCTTCTTATGAAAGCGCTTTTCATGAAAGTATTTATTAAAAAATACCGTTCTTATTTTAACCAAAAAAACTTATTCTCTTTCTTATTGACAATTTAACATAATGTGTACTCATTGAAGTTGTGTGCTCAACTTCAAATGCTGTTACTAGTCTGAACAGTCCGCATTTGTGAGTACTGTTATGTTGCTAAGAAGATAAATCATGCTATACAAAATAAAATATAAGTGCATTTTGGTTATGTATATTGATATGGGTTGTATTTTGGATCTATATGGCAGAAAGCCTTAAAAGAACAATGTTTAAAGGCACAGAAGTTTATTTCTCTCTCATGTGAAAAAGTCTGGAGTTAGGCAGATGAGAGGTCATTGACAGTGCCACTTTTTCATCAGAGACAGGCTCCTTTTTTTACTCCTCTGTCATGATGGCTTCCATACCATCTAAGATGGCTTTTGGTGCTCTAGTCATCTTTTCCACATTCCAAGCTGGAAGCAGAAGGAGCCAGGAAAGAATGGACAATAGGATCTCTTGCTCCTTCCCTACTAAGGACCTTTCTAGTAATTCCCACCCAAAACTTCTGTTTACATCTCAGTGGCTAGAGCTTAATTACCTGGACAAATTTACTTGTAAGGAAGGCTTGGAAATGTAGTATTTTTGTTGGCTGTCCAAGGTTATGACATTGAAAAAAGTAAAAATGGATATTGGGAGACAATTAGCAATCTCTGCCAAAATGTTATTAGAATGAGTTAAATGAGAATTGCTAATCTTTGGAAAAATCACAAGTGCCCTGTGATTAAAGTCCTAGAACTGACTTTTACTTTATAAATATTTGAAAACATTTCACTGCCCCAAGTCATTCTTCTGTGCATATACATTGGACTACTCACAACCTGAAGAGGCAATGGAGGGTGTATGTGTGTGTGTGTGTGTGTGTGTGTGTGTGTGTATGTGTGTGTTTATGTATGTGTAAGACTCTAAATTATTTTTAATATTACTTACAAGTACTCCAAAAATACTATTTTTTTGAGCTATGATAGAATTTTTCAAGGAATTGCAGGTGTATCTTGCAGGTAAAATGTATTCCATGTTCTTGGAAAACCCTTGCTTAAAAAGTCTACACCCATCAATAAATACATAAAAGAATAAGTAAAATGGTAAAATGTTCTACCTTATTAAGAATCACAGAAGTGTAATTTAAACTAAAATCAAGATATAATTTCTACCCTATGGAGTTACAAAATGAAATGAAAGTTAACGCCTTAAGTCTATTAAGATAGTGTCATATATTTCTTGTAATATATAAGTTGTACAGTCTTTCTTAGAGAACAACCTGGCAATTCTATCAAGAATTCTAAAATTGTTTATACTCATTCAGTCAGTATCATTACACTTCTGAAAATTTATGTTAAAGGACATAATCCTGAGTAAGTAAAACTGGAAGCAGAAGGAGACAGAAGAGAATATTGTCAAATTATGATAATAGCTAATAATACTAATAATAGTAGCTAATACAAGTGGTTGCCTTGCGCTAATATTGTTCTTAACCCTTCACATAATCCTCACAGGATTCTTATGAAATAGGTAGTATATCATCCTACTCCTCCTCATTCCCATTTTAAAATGTATGAAACTGAGGACCAGAAAGATTAAGAAATTTTTTCACTATTGCACTGCTAAGTGGAGATGGTGGGGTTTGAACTCTAAAATTTGGCACCAGTATTCTACATATTTAACCACCATGCTGTGCTGTCTCTCTCTGCCTTGCCTTGAGTTTTCAGCAGGATCATTTATAGCAAGGAATAAGAATAGGAGTATAGTTAAGAAAACTAGAACTTGCTAGAATTTTATGCATTTGTTAAAATTTTCGTTTTTAAAGAGCTCAGGTTAATGTGAAACATGCTTATGATATGTTAGAGGAAGAAACATTTTATTTATGTAGGATAATAAAATTACATTAAAATGTACCTCTGCTTAAAATTTTTAAAAATGCAAAAGAAATATGCAAAAATTATTAATAATGTTTGTAGTAGACTAATAAGAATCCAGTGGAAGTTTTTTCTTCTCTGCTTTCAAATTTGCCTTTAATTATCATGTATAACTTCCAGAATGAAAAAAAAATTTAAGACTATGTCCAGGAATGGAGGGAACCTATACAAGCTGCTTTTTCAGCCTTATAGAATTGACCAGTGGCTAAGCAAAGCTGTCAGAGTAGTAGACCCAGCTTCCCTGTTATATTACCATAAATATTTGTGTAATAGGTGACTTGTAACCAAATGGATTATTGGACCCTGGAAAAAGATACTCTTTAAGTGGAACTCAAAGTCATTATTTTGGGTATATTTTGGCTTTTGTTCCCTTGCCTGTAGTTTTAAGAACTCATCATTCAATTACATATACTTAAGAACAGACAATCACTGAATAAGTTACAGGCATACCCGGTTTTACTGTGCTTTGCCTTACTGTGCAGATATTGTGTTTTTTTACAAACCGAAGGTCTGTGGCAACCCTGTGGCAGCCGTGTATGGAATAAGTATATTGGTGCCATATTTACAACAGCATTTTCTTACTTCCTAACTCTGTGTCACATTTTGATAATCCTTGCAATATTTCAAGCTTTTAAATTATTATGTTTGTTATGTTGATTGGTGATCAATGGTTTCTTGAGATGGAATCTGCTCCTGGTGAAGATGATGTGAAGATTTGTTGAAATGATAACAAAGGATTTAGAATATTATACAAACTTAGTTAATAAAGCAATCAATGGCAGGGTTTGAGAGGATTTACTCTAATTTTGAAAGGAATTCAACTATGGGTAAAATGCTATCAAACAGCATCATCTACTACAGAGAACTCATTTGTGAAAGGGAAGGGTCAATTGATGTGGCAGACTTCACTATTGCCTTACTTTAAGAAATTGCCACAGCTACCCCAGCCTTCAGCAATCACCCCCCCCATCAGCAGCCATTATCTTTAAGGTAAGACCCAACATTGGCAAAAAGGTTGACTTACTAAAATCTCAGATGATGGTTAACAATTTTTTGTTTTAGCAATAAAGTATTTTAAAGTATTTACATTATTTTCTTTTAGATACAATGCTATTGCACACTTAGTGGATTACAGTATAGTAAAAACATAACTTTTTATGCACTGGGAAACCAAAAAATTTTGTTTGACTTGCTTTATTGTGTTCTGGAACCCAACCTACAAATTTCTGAGGTATGCCTATATATAAAAAGAATCACAGTTTCTGTTTGTCATATAGTTTTGTGTGATAATTGGATGTGATGCTCTCTACTCATGCATCTTCTTAGCTTCCTGCTTTCCAATAGCTGAAGTTCAGGGCCTGGATGACCCTCTTTAATAATAAGACTGGAGGGAGGGTAAGCAAGATGAGGAATTTCAATCCTGGGTCATGCTGGAGGTAATTTAAATTCTCCGCAAACACAGTAAGGTGGGCTGTGCCATGTATACATGTATATCCATGTATATTCAGTTGCTTACCTAGAGAGCGTGGGATGGAGAAGGACAATTGATAGGAGGCAGCCATTCTTTTCATGGAGCTAGATTTTCTTACTGTCAGTCTGAGAATAAAGTAATAATTTCAATAATGATAATAGAGAGAGGTTAAATAACTTGCCCAATGTCATGCATACAGTAATTAGTCAGCTGGGTTTTGAATTCAGATTTGTCTAGCTCCAAAGATTTTGTTCTTTGTAATAATTCATCAACAATTATATAATTGTATAAATTTATAGTTTATAATAAAATGTTTTATATTCATACTCAATTATTTAGGCTTTTCACTTAAATTGTAAATAAAAACAATGTTCTGTATTTGTGGGAAAGAACAACTGGATCTAAATCGTCTTAGCCTATAGTCAATAATAACTGTTTTTGAACATTTGACTTTTTTTCCAGAACACTTCTTTTATGAGTTTGTATATCAATTTTGAAATCAGATTTTATATTAAAGAAATAGACTCATTCATTTATCATAAAATAATATATTCTTTTAGAACTGAATGGATAATTTGTTACCTACAGTTCAAATAGTATTGAAATGAACAATTTCTATAACAGTTGTTTCATAAATGACTAGTATTATAATCTAATAAAGTGCAGAGGGAAAGGATTGTTTGACTTAATTTTCTTACACGGCTGGCATCAATATTTGTAATATGTAGCCACCTAGAAATTATATTCTCATAAGAATTTTAGCAAAAATCACTATTACTATTATTACTTGTATTACTACTCCTAGCTAAATTTCTTGAGTATTTATAGTGTCTTAGGTACTGTGTTAACCTTTTACATACATTATATTACTTAATACTCATAGCAACCCTATGGAATTGGTA
Source organism: Smutsia gigantea (assembly GCA_032199065.1). Lineage (NCBI taxonomy): Eukaryota > Metazoa > Chordata > Mammalia > Pholidota > Manidae > Smutsia > Smutsia gigantea. The sequence goes on from JAVSCE010009800.1 coordinate 6,123, forward strand.
TTATTAATTCCATTTTATAGATGAGTATCTGAAGCTTTAATAAGATTAGGTAACTTTTCCAAGGACACTAAGTTAGTAATGGTAGATGAAGGACATAAATCCAGGTCTGTCTTAATTCAAAGCCTATGTTCCCATTCTTAACCATCACATGTACATAGGTGGTAAGTTATTTTTAGGATAGATTCCCAATGAAAGGATGACAGTCTGGAAGGAAGAATCCCAAATCCTGGCAGAATCCTACTTGAACCAAGAATAAAGAGATTAAATTTTAATGTAGACATCTATGTAAATACTGTTTAGACTCTTGAAGTGAGTTTTATTTCATTCAAAGTTTGTAGTTATATTTGCATGAGAAACAAAGGCTGTATTTCCATTTGGTATGAGCTTTATCTTATTACATTAAACTTATTATTCCATTCTTAGTTATCATTCCACTGTATTCTTTTTTTTTAAATTAAGGTATCATTGATATACACTCTTATGAAGGTTTCACAAGAAAAACAATGTGGTTATTACATTCACCCTTATTATTGAATCCCCCCCATACCCCATTGCAGTCACTGTCCATCAGTGTAGTAAGATGACACAGAGTCTCTATTTGTTTTCTCTGAGCAATACTGTCTTCCCCGTGACCCCACCCACACCATGTGCACCAATCATGATACTCCATGGTCCCCTTCTCCCTCCCTCCCCACCTGCCCTCCTCAACACTCCCCTTTGGTAACCTTAAAACAGTTTTTTGGGGGGATAGGAGAAATTTAACTTAAAAAAATCATGGTACTTTTTACTCAGATGAATAAAAAGTCTACATTATAACTTCTTTACTGGACTATATAGTCAAATTGCCAGGTTTACTTGTGTACCAAATATGCATTGGCAGTCAGAGCATTTCCTTTGTAACTGTTTGTTCTTTTCTTCATAGTTGAAGGAAACATAAAATCCAATATACAGAACCCTGGATCAAGTTATTTTCAGACATCTCAGATACTGAAGTACACATTCAGCATAAATAGAAGCCTTTAGCTCTGAGTTTGCTCCCAACATGGGCTTTTGTGGAGTATTTTATCTCACTGAAACTAGAGATGAATGAAGACTGTAAATTGTTTGTTGGAAGGTAGATAATATTTGAGTAGTGAGACAGATCAAAGAGTTGTCAAAGCATCATGTGAATGCTGAGGCCCACAGAAGGAGTTGGGTTTTGCTTCTTTGATGTTCCTGGTTCAACCACTAGCCTCCCCAGTAGTGATGTGAACAGATATGATGACAGTTAGAAGGTGCTCATTGTCCCTGTGGTACTTGGCTTTATTAAGTGATGGCAGTAATTTAATAAAATGATGGGAATATGCTGTAATGGAAATTGGATTCTTCTTCTCTATCTTGTGTATTTTACATAAAAAAATAAGCAATGCAATTTTCAGATAAAATTATTTTTGGTGCTTGTAGTGTGGTCGACACATTTTGAGAAATCTCAGCTCCCATCAAGTTCGGAGGTGTGTGTGTGTTCAGTTTTATGGTATTAATTTGGAGAATCCTGCAATGAGAAGGTGGAACCAGAAGACAAGCAGTCGCTTTGGTGAATGGGAAAGAGATGGTGTCATGATTGGATACAAAGAGTGCTGACTGGATAGTCAGTTTAAATCTTGTGTTTTTGTATTTTTTCAACCAATAATCACTATTTTTTTTGTCAGATTAGGGAGTTTGACTGGAAGATCTTTTAGGGTCCCCATTAGCTTTAAAAATCTCATTTTAAGACAGTTAACAAATAGTCATGCAATAATTATACAGAAATTGTTATATAATCTATTTTAAGTCATTGTTTCTAAAAGTGAGTTTGAGCCACTGGGCTACGAGTTCCATGAAGCTAGAACTATTTGTTTTCACTTATATTTCAAGCATCCAGCACAGTCCTGGAAGATACTAAGATATCAGTAAATATTTACTGAAGTAATAAATAATTATTTTATCACATCAGACTTCATGTAATGGAAGAATAGATAAAATATAAGATTACCTAAGATAAATTTACACAGATAACCTGGGCTCACTCAGTGGTAACTGACCACAAAGCAGTCTGTGAAATGATTCCCTTAGAATCCATTTTTCAAATGTGACACAGTCTTACAAAAAGTATTTATTCACCCTGTTGAGAGCTGCAGTTACTAGAATTGGGACTTTTTTATTCTAAACCAGTAAAGGAGAAAGTTATTTGTAAGCCTTCATGAAAATTAGCCTGTTAGGAAGTGAGAGTAAAGTGAATTGGAGGTTCTTTCATTAGACAACCTCATGAATGGGGAACAATGACCATGGAACTCACACCCTCCATGTTACATTGTATGATCCCATTTAGGGAACTCTGGAGACAGTATCTGGTGTTTCCTGCATTATGTAAAGTCTCTAGAATATTAAGATGCTTAATGGATGTTAAAATTAGTAGTGGTCTACTTTTCTTTTTTTTTGTATTTCATGAAGCAATATCTTAGCTTCTCTTTTTTACATGTCTTTAATCCAGTCTAAAAGTCACTAAAGAAAATATATTTAGAAGTTTTTGCCAAAATGGAATTTTTACTTGATCTCTAAAAGAATTTCACAGATTGAGAGCAAAGGATTTCTGTTCCTTCCAGATAGGGTTGAGTTTTAACATTCCAAAGAGGTTGCTCATGAAATTACAGATAATTTCTCCCATTCATATATGGAATGAATTTTGTTTGTGAAGAAGTTGTTCTTTGCCTGTTACAAGGATATTCTGTTCCTGTTCTTCCTAATACATATGGTTTAGTTACTGACTAAACTATAGGCACACCTTGGAGATACTGCAGCTTTGGTTCCAGACCACTTATCCAATAAAGTGCATATTGCAATAAGCAAGTCAGATGAATTTCTTGGTTTTCCCAGTGCATATAAAAGTTATGTTTATTATAGTGCAGTCTGTCAAGTGTGCAATAGCATTGTCTAAAAAAACAATGTATGCCATAATTTAAAAAGTTTATTGCTAAAAAATGCTAACCATCATCTGACCTTTCAGCAAGTTGTAATCACTGATAACAGATCACCATAAGAAATATAATAGTAATGAGAAAGTTTGAAATACTGCAAGAACTACCAAAACGTGACACAGAGACACAAAGTGAGCAAATGCTTTTGTAAAAATGGCACCAATAGACTTGTGCAGTGCAGGATTGTCACAAATTGAATCTAATTGAAATAGAGATTGGCACACTTTTTGAGAAAATTATCTTGTCTAAACTATTAGAAATAATCCTAAGGAGCAAGTTTAAACGTGAGTATACATAGAGGGATAAATAGTTATAAAAGCTACCTACTTTCAGTTTCAACCCCATTCTACTACAGGCATCTTTCTTAAATGCCTGTCTAGCTGTGCCTTCCTGTGGCCTCTAAACCCTTAATGGCACCATCAGTTTTAGTGTGATCTGTGTTCCTCAGTGTGGCATAGAAAGTGCTTCATTATTTCAAGCGTACTCTTTCAATATCAGGAGCCACCTACCCACCTTGAACTTTATACTTTGGTAAATACTGGAATTACTTTTTGTTCCCCACTCATACTGTGGCCTCTTAGACCTTTGTACTTCAATGCAGTGGATAAGAGGCAGCATCTAAGTACAAACCTACTTATTAGGTACATGACCTGAAAATTACTTTCCTTTCTGAGCTTCACATTTGTCATCTATAAAGTAGGGATAATACCAACTTTTTAGGGTTTTCATGAGGGTCATCCTATCTGGTCTATAAAAGTCACTCAGAAAGTGGTAGCTGTTCTTCACTTTCCGTTCTTCCTACCATCCTTGAACTGTATTTTATCTAATTTTCAACCTCATTTCCTACCACTCCTCCACACACAGATGCCACATTCTAACCATATCCAACAGTTTGCAATTCATTGAGTGCCTAATGGTTTTCAGAGGTCTGTGCCACTCTACATATTTTTCCCTTTGACCGCATAGCATTCCTCAACTTCTCTGCCCAGTGAACATTTTGACTAAAATTTAACTGTTCTGTGTGCTTCTTTCTGACACTTTATCATTTGAAGGCAGAGTTAGGTACTTCTTCATCTATGACCTTCTAGTGCCTTGCATAGATCTTTGTTGTATCAACATATTGCATTATAATTTTTTGTTTACACTCTTGTGTTCCTCATTAGTAGGGTAAGGATTATTTTAGTCATCTTCAATATTCAGGATAAAGGCAGGCACCTAGCAGCCTTCAGTAAATATTTGATGGATAAATTAGGAGAGGAATGCAATAATAAGCTTGAAATTTTTCAGATAAGAGATGTCATTTTATTCTTTAAGTGATTCTAAGAGTGACATTTTAATTGGTTCCTGGGCTTAGAGATTTATTAGTTTTTTCTTTTCCTTAAATATTGGTGAACATGGAATTTATATAACATTCTATATGTTATGCAAGTATGATGTTAGGAAATTAATGCTGGTATGTTTTCAGCCTCTGCAGAGAAATAACTTCCATGGACTAAGGTTTATGTAGATCTAGATCTGGTTGCTTTCTTTTTGGCTTCTTGATGTTCCAAGTATAGAGAAAGAATCATCTGTTATCATTGTCAGCTTTCAACACTATCAAATGATAAAAGTGGGACCCAGTAAGTGGCATTTTTTTATTTTCAACCTTTTTGTTGTAGTAAAATAAACATAAAATTTACCACCATAATCATTTTTTGTGTACAATTCAGTTAATAAGTACATTCACATTGTGCAACCATTACTACCAATTCCATAACTCTTTTCATCTTGTAAGACAAGTTCTTCAAGCATATTTTGAATCAGATTGTTTTTTGTTGTTGAATTTAACATCTTACTGTATTTTCTGAATATTAATACCAAAGATGTATGATTAACAAATAATTTCTCCTATTTTATGATATGCCTTTTCACTCTGTATATAGTGTCTTCAGATGAACAAAATTAAAAAATTTTTAAATCAGTTTGTCTATTTTTCCTTTTGTTACCTGTGCCTTTTGTATCATATTCAAGAAACTATTGCCAAATTAATGTCATAAAGCTCTTGTCCTGTTTACTTCTAAGAGATTTATTGTGTTTTGTCATTCTTTGATGACTTCTTCTTTTGCTCTCTTTCCTTGTGCATGATTACTTTATGGTTGCAATTCTTTCTCTGTATCTTTTGTGTATCTATAAAACTCAACAACAGCAATATAAAACAACCTGAAAACATTTCACAAAATGGCAATAATAAATACCTAGTGTCTTGCCAATAGGTTTCAGTCCTGGACAAGTTCACTATGGATTCAGTGAGACCAAAGAAATGACAGTAGAACGTTCTTGGGGTGAAAGGGTTATACCCAACTTTATTCCCACAGTGGCAGGTCAATCACTAGAATCCTATCTCCTCAGAGTGAGTCTGCATGCAGCAAGCCAGTCTCTGCCTCTGGGCCTCTCTACCTTTGTTGCCATCTCAGTCTCCGTCCTTGGCATTACCACCACTCCAGTCTAATTTCTACTCTCCTGCAGCCTTGCAGCCGTGCCACCACATCGCCCAGAACACTAGGCGGAGCTCTTTATTTAGAGTCGATAACAACGTATTGCTCACATATGTGTAGTGAGCTAGCCAACCAGGGCCAGGTGAGAATCCTGGCCATTGGAACCTTCACTTTATCCACAGCTAGTAATAATTACCTTAAATGAAAATGGATTAAATGCTTGAATCAAAAGATGTAAGTTGGCGGAATGGATAAAAATACATCCATCTATATGCTGCCTACAAGAGATTAATTGATTTAGGTCTTACACTTAGGTCCTTGATCCATTTTGAGTTCCTTGTCAACAATCATTTGACCATAGGGGGCAGGTCCAACATGGTAATGTACAAAGAGTCTCAAGCAGGGCCAGGTGAGAATCCTGGCCATAGGAACCTTCATTTTATCTACACTCCACCCCTCCAGGATTCTTGCCTTTCAATCTATGTGCCCTCAATCCTCTGCAATGGCCCTGTGCAAGGAAGCTGGAACATTGTAACCAAATTCCATAATCTTCTCCAGCCTCTCCAGCAAAAAGTCTTGCAGACATATAGGCTGATCTTGTTGCTTTGTCTGCCTTCTGCCTTGTCCTCAGCAGCTGGAACCACTGTTCTGGTCTCAGTTGTAATCATAGCTCCAGTCATCCAATTTCTTTCTGTCTGTTCCTGCCTTTTCAAATCAACCCACACCTGGGTCCTTGTGACCTTCACGGGGCCCTTTAAATTCTTCCTTTGAGAAGAAGACCATATTTCCTTTTGTGCTTGAGCCTGAGGATAGAAGCAGAGCATGGAGTGCTCCAAAACCTGAGGAAAGGGCTGCACCTCTCCTGAAAGAACCCATGGTTGCCGAGTCCTTCTGGCTTTCCACCAGCTTTCAACCAGGTGGGGTCTCAACCGAGGAGGGGCTTCCATCCCCACCTGTTCGTCAAACCTCTGTTCCTCCATTTCTGGGACTAATGGCTCCACTACATCTTTCTCTTGCCCCACGGCAACTGGCAGCCTGTGTGCTGCTTCTCATGCCCTCCTTCTCGGGCTTCTGCTCCTTCTCATGCTACCTCCTCTCAGGCCTTTACTATTTCCACAGCACTTTGCAGTGACGCCATCCCAGTCAGCAACAAATTTTCTTTCTCTTGGGGTGGACCCCTGTTCTACATCCATTCACAGTACCACATGTCCACAGGGGACACTCGAATGTCTCCCTGTCCATACGTGCAGCCTGCACTCCTTCCACAAGGGCAGCCTGTTTTTTCTCCTTGGTCATCAGTGAACCCTGTTGACATCGCCAATTGTCTTGTCAATGGGTTTCAGACCCGGGCAAATTCACTATGGATTCAATGTGACCAAAGAAATGACAGTAGAACATTCTTGGGGTGAAAGGGTTATACCCAACTTTATTTCCATGGTGGCAGGTCAATCACTAGAATCCCATTCACTCAGAGTGAGTCTGCATGCTGCAAGCCGGTCTCTGCCTCTGGGCCTCTCTACCCACACCAGACTCTTCCGGGTCTCTCTGCCTGCACAGCCATCCTCTGGGCCTCTGTCCTTGGCACTGCCACCACTCCAGCCTCTGCTCTACTCTCCTGCAGCCATGCCAACATGTCACGCAGAGCAGTGGGAAGGGTTCTTTATATAGAGTCAATAACGATGCATTGCCCACAAGTGTGTAGTGATCTAGCCAACCAGGGCCAGGTGAGAATCCTGGCCACAGGAACCTTCATTTTATCCACAAGGCAACTTACGGAATGGGGGAAATATTTCCAAATCAAATATATGATAAGGGGTTAGTATCCAAAATATATGAATAATTTATACAACTCATAGCAAAACAAACAAAACCAACTCTCCCCCCCCCAAAAAACCCAAACCAAACAATTCATTTAAAAAATGGGTAGAGGATCTGAGACATTTTTCCAAAGAAGACATACAGATGGCCAACTAGTAAATGAAATTGTTCTCAGTATAACTAATAAGCAGGGAAATGCAAATCAAAACCACAATGAAGTAACTCCTCACACCTGTGTGAATGGCTATTATCAAAAAGACAAGAAATAACAAATGTTGTTGTGAATGTACATAGTAGGGAACTCCTTTTTCTGTTTTTGGGTATATAAATTGGTACAGCCATTATGGAAAACTGTATGGAGATTCCCCCCCGCAAAAAAACTGAAAATAGAATTCCACTTCTGGTGTTTATGTGAAGGAAACCAAATTACTAATTCAAAGAGATATATGCACCCGCATGTTCTTTGCAGTATCATTTCCAGTGGCCAAGACATGCAAATAATCTAAAAAGTTTATTAGTGGATGAATGGATAAAGAATATGTGTTTGTGGTTACATATATATATATATATATATATATATATATATATATATATATATATACAAAGGTATATTATTCAGCCAGAAAGAGAATGATATTTTGCCATGTGTTACAAGATGTGTGGACCTTGAGGTCATTATTATAAGTGAAATTAGAGAAAGAGAAATACTGCATCATCTCACTTGTATGTAATATCTTAAAAACAAAGAAAAGTTGAGCTCATGAATATAGAGGACATATTGGTGGTTGCCTGACACATAGTGGTTTGGGTGTTTGAAATGGGTGAAAGGAGTAAAAAATTACAAATGGCTAGTTATAAAATGAATAAGTCATGGGATTGTAATGTACAGTATGGCGACTATACTTAATAACATTGTATTATATATCTGAAAGTAGGTGAGAGTGGTTCTTGAAAGTTCCTATCACAAGAAGAAAAACTGTAACTACGGTAATAGATGTTAAATGGATGCTATTTGATGATCATTTTACAATATATACAAATAGTGAATCATTACATTGCACACCTATGACTAATATTATGTTAATTATGCCTCAAAAAAAGTTGTGGAGACTTAATTTGTGACCTAATATATGGTCTTTCTTGGAAAATGTCCCATGTGTACCTGAGAAGAATGAGTATGGTCTTGTTTTGTGCTCAGTGTTCTGTATAAATCTGTTAGATCTATTGGTCTGCTGTGTTAAGTCCTCTTCTTCTGTCTGGTTGTTTGATCCATTATTACTAGTGAGGTATTGAAGTCTTCAACTATTACTGTAGAGCTCTCCATTTTTCTCTCTTCAGTCCTCTGTTTTTGCTTCATGTATTTGATGGTCTTCACCAGGTAAATGTTTATAATTGTATGTCACCTTGCTATATTGAACTTTTTATAATATATAATGTCCTTTTTCTTTTGTAACTTTTTTCATTTGAAGTCTATTTTGTCTGACATTAGTACAGCCACTGCTACTTTCTTTTAGTTACTTTTAGCATGGAATATCTTTTTCTTTTTTTGTACTTTAAACCTGTTTGTGTCTTTGGATCTCCAGTGAGTTTCTGATAGGGAGCATAAAATTGGGTCATGTGTTTTTATCCATTCTGTCAATTCTTGGCTTTTGATTGAGTAGTTAAATCCATTTACATTTAAAGTAATTACTGATAAGGGAGGGACTTCTGTTGTTTTTTATGTGCTATGTAGCTTTTTTGTCCCTCATTTCCTGCATTGTGTCTTCTTTTGTGTTGATTTTTTTGGATTTTTCTCATTTCCTTTTGTGTATATTCTATACCCATTTTCTTTGTGGTTTCTATGGAGATTACATTTAACATCCTAAAGGTGTAATACTCTAATTTGAATTTATAAGGGTTTAATTTCAGTAACATACAGCTGATGGCGCCTCCTTGGTTGTTGATGTCCTCAAATTACATCTTTATACATGGTGTGCCTCACAGCTTAAACCAGTAACTCTTTTAAATATATTAATTTCCTAAGTTATGTAGAAAGCAAGAGTTGGTGTTATAAATCAAAGTTACAGTAATACTAGCTTTTATGCTAATAATTGTTTTTTTTCTTTAAATTTATTTGTCTGTTAAATCATATAGAAGTATAGTTACAAACCATTGTTACAATAATACTAGATTTATAATTGCGCAGGTATTTACCTTTTTTGAGATCTTAATTTTTTCATATAGCTTTGAGTTACTCTCTAGTGTCTGTTCATATGACCTTGTAGGACTCCTTTGTGCATTTCTTACAGGGCAAGTCTAATGATGACAAACTTCCTCAGCTTTTGTTTATTTATGAATGTTTTTTTTTTCTCTTTCTTTTGAAGGACAGTCTTGCCACATACAGGGCTCTTGGTTGACAGAATTTTTTTTTTTGAACTTAAGTATATCAGCCTATTGTCCTCTGGCCTTCAAAGCTTCTGATGAAAAATCTGTTGATAATGTTATTGAGTATCCTTTGTATGTGATTATCTGCTTCTCTCATTGCTTTCAGTGTTCCCTCAGTCTTTGGCCCTCAGACATTTTAGTAATGTGCTTAGATATAGTTCTCTTTGAGTTCATCTTACTTGGAATTGATTGAACCTTTTGAATTTTTATGTTTATGTTCTTCATCAAATTTGGGGTGTTTTCAGCCATTGTATCTTCAGTATTCTCTCTGCCCCTTTCTCTTACCTTCTAGGTCTCACATGATGTGACTGTTGGTCCACTTGATTATGTCCCACAGGTATCTTAGGCTCTTAATTTTTCTTTGATCTTTTTACTTTCTATTCCTTGTCCTTGTTAATTTCTATTCTTCTATCTTTATATTAATTGATTCTTTCTTCTGCCTCCTCCAATCTTCCTTTCAATACCTCAAGCAAAACTTTCAGTTTTGTTATTGTACTTTTCAGTTTTGTTATTGTAGTTTTCACTTCTCTTTGGTTTCTTTTTAGGTTTTCTAACTCTTACTGATATTTCCATTTTATTCATGTAACTTTTTCTTTACTTTCTTCACATCTTCCTCTAGTTCTTTGAGGATACTTAAGACAGTTGTTTAAAAGTCTTTGTCCAGTATATCTGCCATTAGATATTTTTCAAAACAGTTTCTGTTGAATTCTTTTTTTATGACTATATGCCTCAACATTTGTCAAAATTGGTCTAATATCCTTAACAAGCTCTGGAAATGACACTTTTAATAGGATTCTATTAAATGACACAAAAGAGGGACCAAGAACCTGTCTCCCGACCTAAACAACAATAACAATTGCACTAGCATAATCTATCTAACATACCTATTTGAAAATTCTGGAGTCTGTTGAAGGCTTGCAAGTTCCAGAGGATGACTTAGATAGTAAAATGTGATTAACTTTGATCAAATTCATCTCTTAGTACAGTTAAGAGCTACCCATCCCTGCTCCCAGCCATGTGGCAGGCAGTTACAGATGTTCCTGGAGCACCTTGTACACAGCTTACAGGATGTGGGGGACAAGAAGGACCCTGCCCTCCAAATACAACTTCTCTGTTCATTGATTGCTGTATCTAATCACACAGGTTCCAAGGGATGGATAGCTCTTAACTGTACTTTTTTTACTTTGAATATGCCATACTTTTCCATGTATTTGTATGCCTCGTGATTTTTTTTGTTGAACATTAAATGTATGACTCTAATAATGAAGCACAGTTTAAAGATCATTGGTGTTAGCTCTTTAACGTCTTTTCTTATTTGAAACTTCTTTGAAAAGACTTTGCTATTTCCATGTTACAAATGAGGATCAAGCTCAATAAAGTTAGTTTACCAATAAGTTATAATTTGCAAAAGAAGATCTTTGCTGCCAAAGTTTGCTTCCTAGAATACTAAGGCTTTTTTTTTTTGTATTGTGATTTTCTTAAGGATGGGAAACTATACTTTTGTTATATATTATGAAGTATGTGGCATAACACTTAGAAAATAGTGATTCCTCCTTTTCAGGGTCTCCTGTTTTTTTTTTTGTTTGTTTATTGTTTTCATTTTTTAAAAATTGTTGTAGGCTGTCTCTGTGCTGAGTATCAGCCCAAGGTGTACATTTAATGTCTTGTCCAGTTTTTTTTGAGTCTCTCTTGTGCACACAGTAACTTTCTATTTTTACTTGTATATGCAGTTGTGTCGAGGGTCTTAGTGTTTCACGTCTGGCTCCCAAAAGGTAAAAGTGAAAAATGAAGGGAATTAAATTTCCTGAAAATCACGTAGCCAGAGGGAGTGGGGCTCACAACAATAGTGGGAGGTATAACAACAATAATTGTCCACCTCTTTGTTGGAACCTGTGTGATTAGATACAGCAATCAATGAACAGAGAAGTTGTATTTGGAGGGCAGGGTCCTTCTTGTCCCCCACGTCCTGTAAGCTGTGTACAAGGTGCTCCAGGAACATCTGTAACTGCCTGCCACATGGCTGGGAGCAGGGATGGGTAGCTCTTAACTGTACTAAGAGATGAATTTGATCAAAGTTAATCACATTTTACTATCTAAGTCATCCTCTGGAACTTGCAAGCCTTCAACAGACTCCAGAATTTTCAAATAGGTACGTTAGATAGATTATGCTGGTGCAATTGTTACTGTTGTTTAGGTCGGGAGACAGGTTCTTGGTTCTTCTTTTGTGTCATTTAATAGAATCCTATTAAAAGTGTCATTTTCAGGGCTTGTTAAGGATATTAGACAAATTTTGACAAATGCTGAGACAGGTAGCCATGAAAATGCTTTTAGGAACCCTGCCCTATAGTGAAGCTCTCTGGGACAAATGTAATTTATATTTCATCAAGCAGTAGTTCATGATTTTTGGTCTCTTGCCATGTAAAGTTTAACTAAAATTACCTGTTTCTATGAATGCTGAAATTAATTTCTGAATTACTCAGCACCTGGACTGTGAATCAACTTTGATTTCTCCTTTCCATTTGTCTCTGTATTTTATTACCCACTAAATCCTTGTCAGGTTCTGATACAAACCTTTAAAAAGAATAATATTGCCTGTAGGTACTGCTGAGCTAGTCGTTTAAAAGGAGTCTGGTACCAACCAGATGTCATCTTAGGGAATTAAATTAAATCATACTACAAGTTCTCCTTAAATTTCCACAAATTCTTCTTTGACAGTGCTAGTTTCTGATCTTGATTTCCATTCATACCCTGTTATCTCCTACCTTGTTATCTCCTTTATTCCTTTTTGGCATCTTTTCTCTTGACACATTTTGGCCTCATTTTGAATCTACCTTTGAAAAAAATGTTTTTAATATTTGACTATTAGGAGCTATTAAGTGACATTAGCCTTTGCCCTTTATTACCTACTTTTTATCTGAGGCAGGTTTTGCTTTCTTCCTTCTGCTTTTCAGAACTGATCCATGACCTTTTTCAATTTTCTCAGATATATTCTTTCCTTTGTATTTCCACTGGGCCTGTTCTAGTTAAAGCATTTATTAAACCACACCTGGATCATTGTAATACCTTTCTAATGGCCTTTCCACTTTTATTTGCTATCTCTAGTTGATCTTATACATTAACGCCAAATGAATCTTCCTAAAATTTTCTTTAATCCAGTCACCACCAGTTCCTTACAACTGACACTGCATACATCAAATTCCTTGACCACATATCCATGACACTCTACAGTCTATCTAGGCTTAATCTACTGGTTTTCTTACTAGAGTAATCTTTCATTTTTGACAAAATGGTAAGCTGTTTTTCCTTATGATGTCTTGCTTATACTAGTGGTTTGCAAACTTTCTATTAATTTTTGTAATTATGGAAGCCTTGGCTTAAAGGTTTTTGTCTTCCAGTTCTCTGTGACATCTCATGGGATTCCATACTCTAGGGCCCATGAAGCACAGTTTAAAGATCATTGGTGTTGGCTCTTTAACGTCTTTTTTTTTACTGATTCATTTGATCGTTCATTTATTCATTCATTTTTTTATTTTATTTTGGTTTCATTAATCTACAGTTACATGTGCAATATTATGGTTATTAAACTACCCCCTTCATCAGGTCAGCCCCACCAGCCCTGTTACAGTCACTGTCCATCAGCATAGTGAGATGCTATAGAATCACTACTTGTCTTCTCTGAGTTGTACTGCCCACCCCGTGCCCCCCCAAAATTACATCTGCTAATCGTAATGCCCCTTTTTCCCTCTTATCCCTCCCTTCCCGCCCATTTTCCCCAGTCCCTTTCGCTTTGGTAACTATTAGCCCGTTCTTGGGTTCTGTCAGTCTGCTGCTGTTTTGTTCCTTCAGTATTTTTTTTGTTCTTATACTCCACATATGAGTGAAATCATTTGATACTTGTCTTTTTCGGCTTGGCTTATTTCACTGAGCATAATACCCTCTAGCTCCATCCATGTTGTTGCAAATGGTAGGATTTCTTTTCTTCTTATAGCTGAATAATATTCCATTGTGTATATGTATCACATCTTCTTTATCCATTCATCTACTGATGGACACTTAGGTTGCTTCCATTTCTTGGCTATTATAAATAGTGCTGCGATAAACATAGGGGTGCATATGTCTTTTTCAAACTGGGCTGCTGCATTCTTAGGGTAAATTCCTAGGAGTGGAATTCCTGGGTGAAATGGTATTTCTATTTTGAGTTTTTTGAGGAACCTCCATACTGCTTTCCACAATGGTTGAACTAATTTGCATTCCCACCAGCAGTGTAGGAGGGTTCCCTTTTCTCCACATCGTCGCCAACATTTGTTGTTGTTTGTGTTTTGGATGTTGGCCATCCTCACTGGTGTGAGGTGATATCTCATTGTGGTTTTAATCTGCATTTCTCTGATGATTAGCGATGTGGAGCATCTTTTCATGTGCCTGTTGGCCATCTGAATTTCTTCTTTGGAGAAGTGTCTATTCATGTCCTCTGCCCATTTCTTAATTGGATTATTTGCTTTTTGTTTGTTAAGGTGCATGAGTTCTTTATATATTTTGGATGTCAACCCCTTATCAGATACGTCATTTATGAAAATATTCTCCCATACTGTAGGATGTCTTTTTGTTCTACTGATGGTGTCCTTTGCTGTACAGAAGCTTTTCAGCTTGATATAGTCCCACTTGTTCATTTTGCTTTTGTTTCCCTTGCCCGGGGAGATATGTTCATGAAGAAGTTGCTCATGTTTATGTCCAAGAGATTTTTGCCTATATTTTTTTCTAAGAGTTTTATGGTTTCATGACTTACATTCAGGTCTTTGATCCACCTTGAGTTTACCTTTGTGTATGGGGCTAGACAGTAGTCCAGTTTCATTCTCTTACATGTAACTGTCCAGTTTGTCCAATACGAGCTGCTGAAGAGGCTGTCATCTCCCCATTGTATATCCAAGGATCCTTAATAAAATATTAATTGACTGTATATGTTTGGGTTAATGTTTGGATTTTCTATTCTGTTCCACTGGTCTGTGGGTCTGTTTTTGTGTCAATACCAAATTGTCTTGATTACTGTGGTTTTGTAGTAGAGCTTGAAGTCAGGGAGCGTAATTCCCCGTTGTATTCCTCCTTCTCAGGATTGATTTGGCTCTTCGGGGTCTTTTGTCGTTCCATATGAATTTTAGAATTATTTGTTCCAGTTCATTGAAGAAAGCTGTTGGTAGTTTGATAGGGATTGCATTGAATCTGTAGATTGCTTTAGGTAGTATAGCTATTTTGACAATATTTATTCTTCCTAGCCAAGAGCATAGGATGCATTTCCATTTGTTAGTGTCCTCTTTAATTTCTCTTAGGAGTGTCTTGTAGTTCTCAGAGTACAGGTCTTTCACTTCCTTCGTCAGGTTTATTCCTAGGTATTTTATTCTTTTTGATGCAATTGTGAATGGAATTGTTTTTCTGATTTCTCTTTCTGTTAGTTCATCGTTAGTGTATAGGAAAGCAACAGATTTCTGTGTGTTAGTTTTGTATCCTGCAACTTTGCTGAATTCAGATATTAGTTCTAGTAGTTTTGGAGTGGAGTCTTTAGGGTTTTTTATGTACAGTATCATGTCATCTGCAAATAGTGACAATTTGACTTCTTCTTTACCAATCTGGATGCCTTGTATGTCTTTGTTTTGTCTGATTGCTGTGGCTAGGACCTCCAGTACTATGTTGAATAACAGTGGAGAGAGTGGACATCCCTGTCTTGTTCCCGATCTTAGATGAAAAGCTTTCAGCTTCTCGCTGTTAAGTATGATGTTAGCTGTGGGTTTGTCATATATGGCCTTTATGATGTTGAGGTACTTGCCGTCTATACCCATTTTGTTGAGAGTTTTAATCATGAATGGATGCTGAATTTTGTCAAATGATTTTTCAGCATCTATGGAGATGATTATGTGGTTTTTTGTTCTACTTTTTTTTTTGATGTGGTGGATGGTATTGATGGATTTTCGAATGTTGTACCATACTTGAATCCCTGGGATGAATCCCACTTGATCATGGTGTATGATCCTCTTGATGTATTTTTGAATTTGGTTTGCTAATGTTTGTTGAGTATTTTTGCATCTATGTTCATCAGGGATATTGGTCTGTAATTTTCTTTTTTGGTGAGGTCTCTGCCAGGTTTTGGTATTAGAGTGATGCTGGCTTCATAGAATGAGTTTGGAAGTATTTCCTCCTCTTCTATTTTTTGAAAAACTTTAAGGAGAATGGGTGTTATTTCTCCTCTATATGTCTGGTAGAATTCAGCGGTGAGTCCATCTGGTTCGGGGGTTTTGTTCTTGGGTAGTTTTTTAATTACTGATTCAATTTTGTTGCTGGTGATTGGTCTGTTTAGTTTTTCTGTTTCTTGCTTGTTCAGTCTTGGAAGGTTGTATTTTTCTAAGAAGTTGTCCATTTCTTCTAGGTTTTCCAGCTTGTTAGCACTTAGATTCTCATAATATTCTCGTATAATTCTTTGTATTTCTGCGGGGTCCGTCGTGATTTTTCCTTTTCATTTCTGATTCTGTTTATGTGTGTAGATTCTCATTTTCTCTTAAAATAATAAGTTTATCTATATTGTTTATTTTTTCAAAGAACCAGCTCTTGCTTTTATTGATTTTTTTGTATTGTTTTGTTCTTCTCAGTTTTATTTATTTCTTCTCTGGTCTTTATTATATCCCTCCTTCTGGTGAGTTTGGCCCTCATTTGTTCTTCTTTTTCCAATTTCAGTAATTGTGTCTTTAGCCTATACATTTGGAAATGTTCTTCCTTCTTTAAATAGGCCTCGATTGCTATATACTTTCCTCTTAGAACTGCCTTTGCTGCGTCCCACAGAAGTTGTGGCTTTGTGTTGTTGTTGTCATTAATCTCCATATATTCTTTGATTTCTGTTTTGATTTGGTCGTTAACCCATTGATTAATGTGGAGAATGTTGTTAAGTCTCCATGTATTTGTGAGCCTTTTTGATTTCTTTCTAAAATTTATTTCTAGTTTTATACCTTTGTGATCTGAGAAATAGGCTGGTAGGATTTCAATATTTTTGAATTTACTGAGGTTCTTTTTGTGGCCTAGTATGTGGTCTATTCTGGAAAATGTTCCATGTGCACTTGAGAAGAATGTGTATCCTGTTGCTTTTGGGTGTAGAGTTCTGTAGATGTCTGTTAGGTCCATCTGTTCTAGTGTGTTGTTCAGTGCCTCTGTGTCTTTACTTATTCTCTGTCTGGTTGATCTGTCCTTTGGAGTGAGTGGTGTGTTGAAGTCTCCTAAAATGAATGCATTGCTGTCTATTTCCTCCTTTAATTCTGTTAGTATTTGTTTCACATATGCTGGTGCTCCTGTGTTGGGTGCATATATATTTATAATGGTTATATCTTCTTGTTGGACTGACCCCTTTATCATTATGTAATGTCCTTCTTTATCTCTTGCTACTTTCTTCGTTTTGAAGTCTATTTTGTCTGATACAAGTACTGCAACACCTGCTTTTTTCTCTTTGTTGTTTGCATGAAATATCTTTTTCCATCCCTTCACCTTTAGTCTGTGTATATCTTTGGGTTTGAGGTGAGTGTCCTGTAAGCAGCATATAGATGGGTCTTGCTTTTTTTTTTTTATCAATTCAGTAACTCTGTGTCTTTTGATTGGTGCATTCAGTCTATTTACATTTAGGGTGATTTTTGATAGATATGTACTTACTGCCATTGCTGGCTTTAGATTCGTGGTTACCAAAGGTTCAAGGTTAGCTTCTCTTCTATCTAACAATCTAACTTAAGTTCCTTGTTAAGTTATTGTAAACACCATCTGATGTTTCTTTATTTCTCTCCCTTCTTATTTTTCCTCCTCCATTCTTTCTATACTAGGTGTTTTATTCTTTGCCTTTAGTTAGTATTTGGATGGTCTGCTTTCTTTGCTATGACGTTAGTTTCTCTGGTGACATCTTTTTAGCCTTAGGGGTGCTTCCATCTAGAGCAGGCCGTTTAAGATATCCTGTAGTGGTGGTTTATGAGAGGCAAACTCTCTCAAATTTCATCTGTCTGGAAATTGTTTAATCCTTCCATCATATTTAAATGATAATCGTGCTGGATAGAATATTCTTGGTTCGAGGCCCTTCTGTTTCATTACGTTAAATATATCATGCCATTTTCTTCTGGCCTGTAAGGTTTTTGTTGAGACGTCTAATGATAGTCTGATGGGTTTTCCTTTGTAGGTGATTTTTTTTCTCTCTCTAGCTGCCTTTAATACTCTGTCTTTATCTTTGATCTTTGCCATTTTAATTATTATATGTCTTTGTGTTGTCCTCCCTGGGTCCCTTGTGTTGGGAGATATGTGTACTTCCGTGGACTGCGAGACCATATCCTTCCCAAGCATGGGAAAGTTTTTAGCAGTTATTTCTTCAAAGATACTTTCTATCCCTTTTTCTCTCTCTTCTTCCTCTGGTACTCCTATAATGGAAATATTGTTCTGTTTGGAATGGACACACAGTTCTCTTAATATTCTTTCATTCCTAGAGATCCTTTTATCTCTCTCTGCCTCAGCTTCTCTGTATTCCTGTTCTCTGATTTCTATTCCATTAACAGTCTCTTGCATCTCATCCCGTCTTCTGTTATGCCTGTTGATCGTCTGTCTGATTTCTGCATTGTCTTTCCTCACTTCCTGCACTTCCTCCCTCAGCTCTTGCACATTTCTCTGTAGATCCATTAGCATGGTTATGACTGTTATTCTGAATTGTTTTTCAGGAAGATTGTGCATTTCCATCCCTTCAGGCTCCCTCTCTGGGGTTGTCTGGTTAATCTTAATCTGGACCATATTCCTCTGTGTTTTTGTGGCTGTACAAGTCATTGCTGGTATTTGCCATGTATGTCAGCTGGGCTCTTTAAGACTTTAAAAAGATAGAAAAAAAAAAAGAAAGAAAAGAAAAAATAAAAAGAGAATAAAAACAAAAAACAAAACAAAACAGCCCCCCCCCCAAAAAAAACCAAGAACGCTCACCTGGAGTAGATTCTGTGGGGATGGTGTAGGTGGCGCCATTGTTCCACTGTTCTGCATCCATGGCCGCGCTGCTCCGTAGGGCCCTTTTTCAGCTCTGGCCCGGGTGGGAACGAATGGAAGTTTGTTGATCTCTTTGGGAAGTCTAAGTGCGGCCACCCTTTCCCAGTCTCCAGCTAAGGGGTCCGAATCTCTCCAGGACTCCCAGCCTGCTGGGCTGAGTGTGCCAGGGCAATCCGGCTCCTCCACTTGGCTCCTGTCTCTTTAAGACCACTGAAGTGCACGCTTTTTTTTTCTTTTTCTTTCCTTCCCGGGAGCCGGCTGCAAGCACCCTGGCACGTTCCCCGCTCAGATCCTGCACCCTCTGTCTCTCCAATCTCTGCTACATCATGTGATGTGTGTTAGCGCTCCCCGCACAGATCACCGGGGCCGGTTATTTTGCGGGGTGTACTTCCACTCCCTCCCTGCTCTGAATCCTCCTCTCCCGCCAGTTCTCTGGGGTGGGTGAGTGCTCCAGTCTCACCGGGTTGCGGCTCTGTGTTTTAGTTGCCTGTCCTCTGAGGTGTTGCTGCACGCTGTGTGCTTTCCTGTGTATTCTGGTCTCTCTTTTAGGAATAGTTGTATTTGCCTTATTTTCATAGATATATGTAGTTTTGGGAGGAGATTTCTGCTGCCCTGCTCACGCCGCCATCTTACCGGTAGTCTCTAACGTCTTTTCTTATTTGAAACTTCTTTGAGCAGACTTTGCTATTTCCATGTTACAAATGAGGATCAAGCTCAGTAAAGTCAGTTTACCAATAAGTTATAATTTGCAAAAGATGATCTTTGCTGCCAAAGTTTGCTTCCTAGAATACTAAGGCTTTTTTTTTGTTTTGTGATTTTCTTAAGGATGAGAAACTATACTTTTGTTATATATTATGAAGTATGTGGCATAACACTTAGAAAATGGTTATATATTAGTTATTAACTGTATTTATACCTTTTTTTTATCCTGTGTACTTCCTGACACAATGTTGGATATTAATTGACAATATTGGTCTAAAACTTAGAGCATTGGTAGAATAGTATATCATGAGTTTTTTTGGACCCAGGAGATTGACAACCGTGTTCTTTAGCATATTCTTCTTATAATTTACCCAGCGTTCCTCTGATTTCTAATGTGTTCTATCTATTAAATTGTAAACTCCTTGAAAGTAGATTCTATGGTATATTTTATCTATTTAAAATGTCAATCATCACTTCCAAAACTTTCCTCATGCCCCTTTGTAATCTCTTTCTCCCGTCCTTCCCTACCGTTATCCTAGGCAATTAATCTTTCTGTTCTAGTAGATGAGTCTGTGTTTTCTATAGTTTCATATAAATGGAATCATATAGTATATAGTCCTTTTTTGGTCTAGCTTTTTACTTAGAATAATTATTTGAGATTGATATATATGGTGTGTACCTGTAGTTTATTCCTGTTTATTGCTGAGTAGTATTCCATTGTATGGAAACACCACAGTTCATTTTCCATTTATATCCATGAATAATGTTACTGTTTGGTTCTTATGGTTTTTGGCTATTACACAAAAGCTTCTATAGATATCTATGTACAAATTTTTGTATGTGTATGTGCTTTCATATATCTTAAGTAAATACCCAGAATGGAATGGCTAGATCATATGGTAGATGTATGTTCTACTCATTAGGAAACTGCTGAACTGTTTTCCAAAGTGGTTGTACTATTTTACATTCCTACTAAAAGTGTATGAGACTTCCAAGATAATTCATGTCCTTGTCAACACTAGGTATGGTCAGTCTTTTTAATTTAAACATTCTCTAATAGATGTGTGATGATATATCATTATAGTTTTAGTTTGAACTGCCTTAATGAGTAATGATGATGAGCACTTTCTCATTTGCTTTTTTCCATTCATATATTTTTTTGATGAAATATCTGTCTAAATATTTTTCCCACTTTTATAGGTTTGTTCTCTTATGAGTTTTGAGGGATCTTTATACATTGTGGATTTAAGTCCTTTATCAGATATGTGATTCATAAATACTTTCACCCAGTTTATAGTTTCACTTTTCATTCTCTTCACAATACCTTTAAAAGAGCAGAGGCTCTTAATTTTGATTTAGTACAACTAATCAAATTTTCTGTTATGGATTATGTTTTTTGATGTATCTAAGAAATCTTTGCCTAGCTCAAGAGCACAAGATTTTCTATTATGTTTTCTTCCAGAACTTTAATAGTTTAGGTATTAAGATAAAGTCTATGATTCATTTTCAGTAATATTTGTATGTAGTGCAAGATAAGGGTTGAAATCCTTTTTTGCATATGGATATCCAGTTGGTCCATCAGTATTTTTTAAATGATTATTTATCTTTCTCTCCTGAATTGCCTTTGTACCTTTGCTAAAAAGCAATTGACCATATATCTGTAGGTCTATTTCTGGATTCTTTATGCTGTTTTTTGCTTAATATGGGAAAAATTGCTCTCCTCACAAAAGTGAGTCTTCTAATCCATGAACATGATATATGTCACCATTTATTTCAGTCTGATTTGATTTTTCTCAGTAATATTTTACAGTTTGTTTGTACAGATCTTGCATATCTTTTTTCAAATTTGTTCCTAAATATTTCATATTTTCATGCTATTGTAATGGTATTTTAAAATGTCAATTTCTGAATGTTCATTGATAATACATAGAAATAAACTTGGTTTTTGTTTATTGATAGTAGATCTTGCAACCTTGACACATTCACTATATCCAGTGGTATTTTAATAAATTCCATACTGTTTTCTACATAGACAATCATGTCATCACTGAATGAAGACAATTTTAATTCTTTTTCTATCAAAATGCTTTAAAAATTCTTATTTTTGCCTCATTTCCATACTGAAATCACCAGCGTAATGTTAAATAGAAGTAGTGAGTGCAGACATCCTTGTTTTGTTGCCAATTTTGGTGAAAGGCATTCAGTATTTTACCATTAAATATAGTGTTAGCTCCAGGTTTTGGTAGATTTTCTAAATCAGGCTGAGGTATCTATTCCTAGTTTTATGAGAGTTCTATCAGGAATACATTTTTTTTTGTCTAATGCTTTTTCTGCATATATTGAGATGATCATATATATATATTTTTAGTCAGTTAATACGATGGTTCGTTGATTTTTGAAAAATCAATGCTTTTTTTTCTTGGAATAAATCCACTCCACTTAGCCATGATGCATTATCCTGTTTCTGTGTTATTTTATTCGATTAAAAAAAATTTGGGGGGGGTTCTTTTTTTTTTAAATATAATTTATTTTATTATAATTAATTTACAACTACATGTGCAATATTACGATTATTAAACTACCCCTTCATCAGGTCCCCCCCACCAACCCCATTACAGTCACTGTCCATCAGCATAGTGAGATGCTATAGAATCACTACATGTCTTCTCTGAGTTGTACTGCCCACCCCGTGCCCCCCCAACATTACAGCTGCTAATCGTAATGCCCCTTTTTCCCTCTTATCCCTCCCTTCCCGCCCATTTTCCCCAGTCCCTTTCGCTTTGGTAACTATTAGCCCGTTCTTGGGTTCTGTCAGTCTGCTGCTGTTTTGTTCCTTCAGTTTTTTCTTTGTTCTTATACTCTACATATGAGTGAAATCATTTGATACTTGTCTTTTTCGGCTTGGCTTATTTCACTGAGCATAATACCCTCTAGCTCCATCCATGTTGTTGCAAATGGTAGGATTTGTTTTCTTCTTATGGCTGAATAATATTCCATTGTGTATATGTACCACATCTTCTTTATCCATTCAACTACTGATGGACACTTAGGTTGCTTCCATTTCGTGGCTATTGTAAATAGTGCTGCGATAAACATAGGGGTGCATATGTCTTTTCAAACTGGGCTGCTGCATTCTTAAGGTAAATTCCTAGGAGTGGGATTCCTGGGTGAAATGATATTTCTATTTTGAGTTTTTTGAGGAACCTCCATACTGTTTTCCACAATGGTTGAACTAATTTGCATTCCCACCAGCAGTGTAGGAGGGTTCCTTTTTCTCGACATCGTCGCCAACATTTGTTGTTGTTTGTGTTTTGGATGTTGGCCATCCTCACTGGTGTGAGGTGATACCTCATTGTGGTTTTAATCCACATTTCTCTGATGATTAGCAATGTGGAGCATCTTTTCATGTGCCTGTTGGCCATCTGAATTTCTTCTTTGGAGAAGTGTCTATTCATGTCCTCTGCCCATTTCTTAATTGGATTATTTGCTTTCTGTTTGTTAAGGTGCATGAGTTGTTTATATATTTTGGATGTCAACCCCATATCAGATACATCATTTGTGAAAATATTCTCCCATACTGTAGGATGTCTTTTTGTTCTACTGATGGTGTCCTTTGCTGTACAGAAGCTTTTCAGCTTGATATAGTCCCACTTGTTCATTTTTGCTTTTGTTTCCCTTGCCCGGGGAGATATGTTCATGAAGAAGTTGCTCATGTTTATGTCCAAGAGATTTTTGCCTATGTTTTTTTCTAAGAGTTTTATGGTTTCATGACTTACATTCAAGTCTTTGATCCACCTTGAGTTTACCTTTGTGTATGGGGCTAGACAGTAGTCCAGTTTCATTCTCTTACATGTAGCTGTCCAGTTTTTCCAACACCAGCTGCTGAATAGGCTGTCATCTCCCCATTGTATATCCAAGGCACTTTTATCAAATATTAATTGACTGTATATGTTTGGGTTAATGTTTGGATTTTCTATTCTGTTCCACTGGTCTGTGTCTGTTTTTGTGCCAATACCAAATTGTCTTGATTACTGTGGCTTTGTAGTAGAGCTTGAAGTCAGGGAGTGTAATTTCCCCCTGTTTTATTCCTCCTTCTCAGGATTGATTTGGCTATTCGGGGTCTTTTGTGTTCCATATGAATTTTAGAATTATTTGTTCCAGTTCATTGAAGAAAGCTGTTGGTAGTTTGATAGGGATTGCATTGAATCTGTAGATTGCTTTAGGTAGTATAGCCATTTTGACAGTATTTATTCTTTCTAGCCAAGAGCATGGGATGCATTTCCATTTGTTAGTGTCCTCTTTAATTTCTCTTAGGAGTGTCTTGTAGTTTTCAGAGTACAGGTCTTTCACTTCCTTCGTTAGGTTTATTCCTAGGTATTTTATTCTTTTTGATTCAATTGTGAATGGAATTGTTTTTCTGATTTCTCTTTCTGTTAGTTCATCATTAGTGTATAGGAAAGCAACAGATTTCTGTGTGTTAATTTTGTATCCTGCAACTTTGCTGAATTCAGATATTAGTTCTAGTAGTTTTGGAGTGGAGTCTTTAGGGTTTTTTATGTACAGTATCATGTCATCTGCAAATAGTGACAATTTGACTTCTTCTTTACCAATCTGGATGCCTTGTATGTCTTTGTTTTGTCTGATTGCTGTGGCTAGGACCTCCAGTACTATGTTGAATAACAGTGGAGAGAGTGGGCATCCCTGTCTTGTTCCCGATCTTAGATGAAAAGCTTTCAGCATCTCGCCGTTAAGTATGATGTTAGCTGTGGGTTTGTCATATATAACCTTTATGATGTTGAGGTACTTGCCGTCTATACCCATTTTGTTGAGAGTTTTAATCAGGAATGGATGCTGAATTTTGTCAAATGCTTTTTCAGCATCTATGGAGATGATCATGTGGTTTTTGTTCTTCTTTGTTGATGTGGTGGATGATGCTGATGGATTTTCGAATGTTGTACCATCCTTGCATCCCTGGGATTAATCCCACTTGATCATGGTGTATGATCCTCTTGATGTATTTTTGAATTCGGTTTGCTAATATTTTGTTGAGTATTTTTGCATCTACGTTCATCAGGGATATTGGTCTGTAATTTTCTTTTTTGGTGAGGTGTTTGCCCGGTTTTGGTATTAGAGTGATGCTGGCTTCATAGAATGAGTTTGGAAGTATTCCCTCCTCTTCTATTTTTTGGAAAACTTTAAGGAGAATCGGTGTTATTTCTTCTCTATATGTCTGGTAGAATTCAGAGGTGAATCCATCAGGCCCAGGGGTTTTGTTCTTGGGTAGTTTTTTGATTACCAATTCGATTTCGTCACTGGTGATTGGTCTGTTTAGTTTTTCTGTTTCTTGCTTGGTCAGTCTTGGAAGGTTGTATTTTTCTAAGAAGTTGTCCATTTCTTCTATGTTTTCCAGCTTGTTAGCATATAGATTCTCATAATATTCTCTTATGATTCTTTGTATTTCTGTGGGGTCCGTCGTGATTTTTCCTTTCTCATTTCTGATTGTGTTTATGTGTGTAGATTGTCTTTTTCTCTTAATGAGTCTGGCTAGCGGTTTATCTATTTTGTTTATTTTGTCAAAGAACCAACTCTTGGTTTTATTGATTTTTTCTATTGTTTTATTCTTCTCAATTTTATTCATTTCTTCTCTAATCTTTATTGTGTCCCTCCTTTTGGTGACTTTGGGCCTCATTTGTTCTTCTTTTTCCAATTTCAGTAATTGTGTCTTTAGACTATTCATTTGGGAATGTTCTTCCTTCTTTCAATAGGCCTGGAGTGCAATATACTTTCCTCTTAGAACTGCCTTTTCTGCGTCCCACAGAAGTTGTGGCTTTGTGTTGTTGTTGTCATTAGTCTCCATATATTCTTTGATTTCTGTTTTGATTTGGTCGTTAACCCATTGATTAATTAGGAGAGTGTTGTTAAGTCTCCATGTATTTGTGAGACTTTTTGATTTCTTTCTAAAATTTATTTCTAGTTTTACACCTTGGTGATCTGAGAAGTTGGTTGGTAGGATTTCAATATTTTTGAAATTACTGAGGTTCTTTTTGTGTCCTAGTATGTGGTCTATTCTGGAAAATGTTCCATGTGCACTTAAGAAGAATGTGTATCCTGTTGCTTTTGGGTGTAGAGTTCTGTGGATGTCTTTTAGGTCCATCTGTTCTAGTGTGTTGTTCAGTGCCTCTGTGTCTTTACTTATTTTCTGTCTGGTTGATCTGTCCTCTGGAGTGAGTGGTGTGTTGAAGTCTCCTAAGATGAATGCATGGCTGTCTATTTCCTCCTTTAATTCTGTCAGTATTTGTCTCACATATGCTGGCGCTCCTGTGTTGGGTGCATATTTATTTATAATGCTTATATCTTCTTGTTGGACTGACCCCTTTATCATTACGTAATGTCCTTCTTTATCTTTTTCCACTTTCTTCGTTTTGAAGTCTATTTTGTCTGATACAAGTACTGCAACACCTGCTTTTTTCTCTTTGTTGTTTTCATGAAATATCTTTTTCCATTCCTTCACTTTTAGTGTGTGTATATCTTTGGATTTGAGGTGAGTTTCTTGTAGGCAGCATATAGATGGGTCTTGCTTTTTTATCCGTTCTGTTACTCTGTGTCTTTTGATTGGTGCATTCAGTCCATTTACATTTAGGGTGATTATTGATAGGTATGTACTTATTGCCATTGCTGGCTTTAGATTCGTGGTTACCAAGGGTTCAAGGGTTGCTTCTTTACTCTCTTAACAATCTAACTTAACTTTCTTGTTAAGTTATTGTAAACACAGTGTGATGTTTGTTTCTTTCTCTCCCTTCTTATTCCTCCTCCTCCATTCTTTCTATAATAGGTGTTTTATTCTTTGCCTTTAGTTAGTATTTGGATGGTCTGCTTTCTTTGCTATGATTTTATTTTCTCTGGTGACATCTTTTTAGCCTTAGGTGTGCTTCCATCTAGAGCAGTCCATTTAAGATATCCTGTAGTGGTGGTTTATGAGAGGCAAACTCTCAACTTTCGTTTGTCTGGAAATTGTTTAATCCCTCCATCATATTTAAATGATAATCGTGCTGGATACAATATTCTTGGTTCGAGGCCCTTCTGTTTCATAACGTTAAATATATCATGCCATTCTCTTCTGGCCTGTAAGTTTTCTGTTGAGAAGTCTGATGATAGTCTGATGGGTTTTCCTTTGTAGGTGATCTTTTTTCTCTCTCTAGCTGCCTTTAATACCCTGTCTTTATCTTTGATCTTTGCCATCTAAATTATTATGTGTCTTGGTGTTGTCTTCCTTGGGTCCCTTGTGTTGGGAGATCTATGAGCTTTGGTGGACTGTGAGACTACTTCCTTCCCCAGCGAGGGAAAGTTTTCAGCAATTATTTCTTCAAAGACACTTTCTATCCCTTTTTCTCTCTCTTCTTCCTCTGGTACTCGTATAATGCGAATATTGTTCCGTTTGGATTGGTCACACAGTTCTCTTAATATTCTTTCATTCCTAGAAATCCTTTTATCTCTCTCTGCCTCAGCTGCTCTGTACTCCTGTTCTCTGTTTTCTATTCCATTAACAGTCTCTCGCATCTCATCCATTCTGCTGTTAAGCCCGTCGATCGCTTGTCTGATTTCTGTATTGTCTTTCCTCAGTTCCCTCACTTCCACCCTCAGCTCTTGCACATTTCTCTGTATGTCCTTCAGCATGGTTATGACTTTTATTCTGAATTCTTTTTCAGGGAGGCTGTGCATTTCCATCCCTTCAGACTCCCTCTCTGGGGTTGTCTGGTTGATTTTGGTGTGAACCGTATTCCTCTGTCTTTTCACGGCTATATAATTGGTCACTGATAGTTGCCACGTATGTCAGCTGGGCTCTTTATGACTTTAAAAAGAGAAGAAAAAAAAGAGCAAAAAAAGAAAAATAAGAAAGAAAGAAAAAAAGAAGAAAAGAAAGAAAAGAAAAAACAAAAACAAAACAGAAAACAAAACAAAACAAAAAAAACAAAAAAAAATTGCCCACCGGACGTAGATTCTGTGGGAATGCTGTAGGTGGCGCTGTTGCTCCACTATTCCACAGCTGTGACTGTGCCGCTCCACAGGGCCCTTTATTGCTCTGGCAGGGGTGGGAACGAATAGGAGGCTGTTGATCTCAGTGAGAAGTGTTAAGTATAGGTACGCTTCCTCAGTCGCCAGCTAAGGCGTCTGAAACTCCCCAGGACTCCCAGCCTGCTGGGCTGAGTGTGCTGGGACGATCCGGCTCCTCCGCTGGGCTCCTGTCTCTTTAAGACTGCTGAAGAAAGCGCATGCTTTTTTTTTTCCTTCCCTGGAGCCGGCTGCAGGCACCCTGGCACGTTCCCTGCTCAGATCCTGCTACTCTGTCTCCCCAATCTCCGCTGCACTGCGCAATGTGGGTCAGCGCTCCCAGTGCAAATCCCCGGGGCTGGCTACTTCGCGGGGTGTACTTCCAGTCCCTCCCGGCTCTCAATCCTCTCCTCCCGCCGGTGCGCTGGGGTTGGGGAGTGCTTGGGTCCCACCGGGTTGCGGCTCCGTATCTTACCCGCCTCTTGGGTGCCGATTCTCTTGGGTGTAGCTGCACGCTGTGCGCTTTCTTGTGTATTCTCGTCTCTCTTTTAGGAATAGATGTATTTTCTGTGTTTTCGTAGATAAATATAGTGTTGGGAGGAGATCTCTGCCACCCTTCTCACACTGCCATCTTCCCGGAAGTCTAAAAAATTTTTGTTTAGAATTTTTTGATCTTGTTCATGAGGGATATTGACATGTAGTTTTCTATTCTTGTGGTCTATTCATCTGGTTTTAATATCGAAGTAATACTGGGCTGTGCTTTGATTTCCTGGAAGAGTTCTTGTTGAGTTGATGTTATTTTATCCTTATGTTTCATAGATTTTAACAGCCATATGAGAGTGGAGTTTTCTTTATGAGTGGCTTTTTAATCTTCAAATTCAATTTATTTATTATATATAAGGCTATTAACATAATTTAATCTTTCTTTCATGAACTTGGGTAGTTTGTGTCTTTTAGGAAATTCATTTCACCTAATTTGTCAATTAAAGTTAGCATAATGTTGTTCATAATGTTACCTTATTAACTTTTTTCTTGTTTTTAATAGTTCAAAAAATTTTATTGATGTGTAGTTGATATACAATATCACATTGCTTTCAAGTATTAAACGCAGTGCTTTAGCAGTTACACACATTAAATTGTTACCCAACTAGTACAGTTACTATCTGTCAACATGGAAGATATTAGAGAACCAGTGGCTATATTCTCCATGCTGTCCTTCCATCCCTGTGATCAACTTATATTATGATTATTATGACTGAGATATTTGTGCCCCTTTTTCCCCTTCACCCTCTCATTCATCCACCCACAGCCCTCCCACATGGTAACCATCAGTCACTTCTTAGTGTCTGTGAGTCTACTGCTGTTCATTTTGTTTTTAGATTCCACAAATAACTGAAATCATATGGTATTTGTTTTCCTCTGCCTGATTAATTTCACTTAGCATAATACCCTCTAGTTTCATCCATGTTGTTGCAAATAGGATTTCATTCTTTTTTATAGCTGAAAAACATTCCATTCTGTATATGTACCACATTTTATTTATCCATTCATCTATTGATGGACACGTATGTTGCTTCCACATCTTGGATATTGTAAATAATGAAACAATCAACATAGGGGTGAATAGATCTTCTCAAATCAGGGATTTTGTTTTCTTTGGGTAAATTCCTAGAAGAGGAATTACTGGGTCATATGGTATTTCTATTTTTAGTTTTATGAGGAAACTCCCTACTGATTTCCATAGTGACTGCACCAGTTTATATTCCACCAACCATGTAGGAGGGTTCCATTTTCTCCGTATCCTTTTCCAGTTCATGTTATTTCTTCTCTTTTGGATAGTGGCCATTCTGACTGGTGTGAGGTGATATCTCACTGTGGGTTTTGATTTGCATTTCCCTGATGAGTAGAGATATGGAGTATCTTTTCATGTGCCTATTGGCCATCTGTATGTCTTCTTTGGAAAAATGTCTGTTCAGGTCCTCTGCCCATTTTTTATTCAGGTTATTTGTATTTTTGATATTTAGTTATATGTGTTCTTTATATATTTGGCTGTTAACCACTTATTGGATGAATCGTTTACTAATATATTCTCCCATACTGTAGGTTGCCTTTTTGTTCGGTGGATGGTGTGCTTTGCTGTACAGAAGCTTCTTAGTTTGATGTAGTCATGCTTGTTTACTTTTTGATTTGTTTTCTTTGCCTGGGAGATGTTCCAGAAAAAAATTGCTCATGGTTATGTTCAAGAGAATTTTGTCTGTGTTTTCTTCTTTGAGTTTGGTGGTTTCATGTCTTACATTTAGGTCTTTAATCCATTTTGAGTTTACTTTTGTGTATGGGGTTAGACAGTAATCCAGCTTCATTCTCTTGCATGTTGCTGTCCAATTTTCCCAACACCAGTTATTGAAGTCACTTAATTTCTGCATTGCATGTACATGGCTCCTTTATCATATATTAATTGACCATATATGTGTGGGTTTACATCTGGGCTCTCTATTTTGTTCCACTGATCTGTGGATCTGTTCTTGTACCAATACCATACTCTTTTGTTTACTATAGCTTTGTAGTATAGCTTGAAGCCAGGAAGCATAATATCCCCAGCTTTTTTCTATCTTAGGATTGCTTTGGCTATTTGAGGTTTTGTGGTTCCATATGAATTTTAGGATTATTTGCTCTAGTTCATTAAAAACTGATATTTGGTATTTTGAAAAGGATTGTATTGAATCTGTAAATTACTTTGGGAAGGATGACTATTTTTGACAATATTAGTTCTTTCTATCCATGAGCATGAGATATATATTTGTCTCATTGTATTACATTTTTCAGAGTACAGGTCTTTTACTTCCTTGGTTAGGTTTATTCCTGATATTTTATTTTTTTTGATGCCATTGTAAATGGAATTATTTTCATCATTTCTCTTTCTGCAAGTTCAATGTTAGTATATAGGAATGCAACAGATTTCTGTGTATTAATTTTGGGTCCTGCAACTTTACTGAATTTAGTCATTAGTTCTAATAGTGTCTTGGTCGGTTCTTTAGGGTTTCTATATATTAATATTAATGTATCTGCAAATAGTGAGTTTTACTTGCTCGTTACCAAAGTGGATGCCTTTTATCTCTGTGTGTTATCTGATTGCCATAGCTAGGACTTTCAGTAGTAATAAAAGTAGCAAGAGTGGATATCCTTGTCTTGTTCCTGATCTTAGAGGAAAAGCTTTCAGCTTTTTGCCATTGAGTGTGATGTTAACTGTGGGTTTGTTGTATATGGCCTTTATTATGTTGAGGTATGTACCCTCTATTCCGATTTTGTTGAGAGTTTTTATCATGAGTGAATATTGAATTTTTTCACAAGCTTTTACAGCATCCATTGAGGTGATCATAAGGTTTTTATCTGTTTTTTTTTTGCAATGTGGTGTATCACCTTGATTGATTTATGAATATTGTATCTCCTTGCATCCCTGGAATAAATCCCACTTAGTCATGATGAATGATCCTGATGTATTTTTGAATTCAGTTTGCTAATATTTTGGTGAGTATTTTAACATCTATGTTTATCTGTGATATTGGTCTATAATTTTCTTTTTTTTGTGTTGTCTTTGTCTGGTTTTGGTAATAGAGTGGTGTTGGCTTCATAGAATGATTTTGGAACAATTCCCTTCTTTTCTACTTTTTTGAATACTTTAAGAAGGCTGTGTATTAACTCTTGAAGTATTTGGTAGAATTCAGCTTTGAAACCATCTAGTTCTGGATTTTTGTTTGTTGGGTTTTTTTTTATTAACTATTCAATTTTGTTACTGTTAATTTGTTCAGATTTGTCCTTCCTGGATCAGTCTTGTAAGGTTGTACTTTTCTGGGAATTTGTCCATTTCTTCTAGGTTTTCCAATTTATTGGCATATATTTTTTTCATAAAATTCTCTAATAATTCTTTGTATTTCTGTAATGTCAGTTTTGATGATTCCTTCTTTGTTTCTAATTTTATTTCTGTCCTCTTTTTTCTTTCTTCATAAGTCTGACTAGGGGTTTATTTATTTTGTTTATCTTCTCAACAAACCAGCTCTTGGTTTCATTTATTTTTCCTATTTTTTATTCTTCCTTGATCTTTATTATATCCCTTCTTCTATGAACTTTGGGTTTCATTTGTCCTCTTTTTCTCATTTATTTAGTTGTGAATTTCGATTGTGTATTTGGGATTGTTGTGATTTCTTGGGGTAGGCTTGTATTGCCATATTCTTCCCTCCAAGAACTGCTTTGGTGCATCCCACATATTTAGAACTGTGATATTTTTGTTTTCATTTGTCTCCATGTATTGCTTGTTTTTTTTTTTTGTTTATTCATCCATTAAATATTTAGAAGCATGTTGCTTAGACCCCATATGTTTATGTTTCTTTTTCTTCAGGTAATTTGTTTCTAGTTTCATACTATTGTGGTCTGAGATGTTGCTTGATACAATTTCAATCTTTTTAAATTTATTGAGGGTCTTTTTATTGGCCTAGTATATGATCTATTCTGGAGAACATTGCATGTACAATTTAGAAAAATTATCTCCGGTGCTTTTGGGTGGAATGTTCTGTAGATACCTGTTAAGTACGTCTGATCTAATGTGTTGTTTAGTGCCTCTGTTTCCTTATGAATGAGTTGAATTCTGCTTTCCCATTTACTTCTGTTAGTATTTGTTTTACATATTTGGGTGCATAGATGTTTATAATCATTATTTCCTCTTGTTGGATTGATCCCTTTATCATTATGTAGTGTCTTTGTCTTTTGTTACTTTTGTTGTTTTGAAGTCTATTTTGTCTGATATAAGTATTGCTATTCCTTCATTTTTATCCCTATTATTTGCATGAAATATCATTTTCCATTCATTCACTTTCAGTCTGTATATGTCTTAGGTCTGAAATGAATCTCTGTAGGCAGCATATGGATGGGTCTTGTTTCTTTATCCATTCTGCCACCCTATGATTTTTGATTGATGTATACAGTCCATTTTCATTTAAGGTAGTTATTGATAGGTATGTATTTGTTGCCATTTCATTAATTGTTTTCTGGTTGTTTTTGTAGTTTCTCTCTGTTCCTTTCTTCCTCTCTTATATTCTTCTTCTGTTGTTTGATGGTTTCCTTTAGTGCTGTGTTTTGATTAAAAAAATTTTTTTTGTTTACATTTTTTAAGCTTTAGATTTGTGGAATTATAAGGTTCATAGATAGTTTCCTAAATATGTAATGTCCATATTAAGTTTATTGTTGCTGTGTTTCAAACAAAAGGTAAAAGTACATTTTTCTTCTTCTTTTTCAAACTTTTTGTAGTAGATGTCATAATCTGCATTTTTCTTCTGTGTGTATCCCTTGACTGATTTTATGTACAGTTGGTTTTACTACTATTGTTTTTTTAAAGTTTATTTTGATATCATTAAACTACAATTAAATGAGCAATATTATGGTGATTACACTACCCCCTTCATCAGGTCCCCCCCACCAAACCCATTACAGCCACTGTCCATCAGCATAGTGCGATGCTATAGAGTCACTACTTGTCTTCTCTGGGTTGTACAGCCCTCCCCGTGCCCCCCTAACATTACATCTGCTAATCATAATGCCCCCTTTTTCTCCCTTGTCCCTCCCTTCCCACCCGTCCTCCCCAGTCCCTTTCCCTTTGGTAACTATTAGACGGTTCTTGGGTTCTGTGAGTCTGCTGCTGTTTTGTTCCTTCAGTTTTTTTTTTTTTCTTAGTTCTTATACTCCACATAT